>LAPY01002318.1:20094-37771 GCA_000970635.1 Eragrostis tef
GTTTGAGCTTCGCAATGACGATTAACAAAGCTCAAGGACAGACCATCCCTCACATCGGAGTATACCTGCCAGAACCTGTGTTTGTGCATGGTCAGCTCTATGTCGCGCTGTCGAGGGGTGTGTCACGACAGACAACCAGAGTCCTCGCCAAACCTAATAAATTATTGGACCCTGCGGTGAAAAGCACGAAGAATATTGTATACAGGATATCCTAAACTCTTAATTAATGTATATTTGTACACTAATGATATCTGATTGTAAGACCTAATTTTGTTGCTACTTACTCTGTTATTGTAAGTTCGGTTGCCTATGTAACACTCCATGGTTGCCTATCAGCCGAATAAAATATAAATTTCTCTTGATTTTTTCTCATCTTACGAATTGTCTCTTTGGATTTGTAACACTCCACGTGTTTTGTAGCTTGTTAGACAAATAATAATAATCCTGTATAAATATGAATTTTTAGGTGTTTGTCTCGCATAATAACATACCGATGTTGTGTTGAGATCAAAAAATCAAATGAAAGGGCGTGTAAGGGTACCTTGTATATATGCAAGGTTAATATTCAGCTTGATACATTCTGATTGATTTAGATGCAGGCATCGGATATTTACTTTATTATGGAAATAAATTGGCGAATGGTTTTTTATTTTCATCCTTTCTGAATTGCAAGTAAGTTGGACATAACTATATATGGCATAATCATGTACCTGAAATATTTATTTTTCGAAATAACATGTGGCTGATTGATATTTACAAACAATGTTGTTATTTTATTAGATTCTTGAGCTTGTCGGAAGTGTGCTCTTTTATGATATGTCAACAATACATAATGTGATTTTTTTGTATGATAAAGTCCTGCCAACTGATGTCATTTGGGCAGACACGTGCGTGGCGCACATGCATTTTTACTAGTAGGTTTAGAGAAACTGGGTCAATGATAGATTAACTTTAGAGAAACTGGGTCAATAATCTTGCTTACGATTGAATATTCTATCCTCCCAACGTGGTCGCGTTCCACATCAGCGAGCGCGGCCATGTCATCCTTGGTGTTTTCAGCCGTTAGATTTAAGAGTGAACAAATCTGCAGCGTTCGCTGGTGAAGTATATATCACGTCAATTCTGGATGCGAAATCGCGAAGCTCTTCTATCCTGCTGACATGGTCGCGTTTCTGATCAGCGAGCGCGGCCACGTCATCCTTAGTGTTTTCAGCTGTTAGAAAACCTTGAACTTTTGAATTGATTTCGTTTTATCGTCAGTAATCAGTTCTGCTCTTGCTTGCAGTTGCACCTTGAACTTTTGAATTGATTTCGTATTGATTACTGACGATAAAACGAAATCAACTTTAGTGTTTTCTATCTGCTACTTTTTCTGAAGGTTATTATGTGTCAGTGCCATCAGGAATCGGCCTATATATATTTGTTTTTAAATAAGAAAATAACAGTACCATTTTCAGAGAGCACAAGACCAAGAGGCTGGCCTGAAAATACAAAGGACTGGAAGTCAGGAGAGAGCATGGCGAAAGCAAAAGAATAGATGACTAGCGGGGTTTGTTGTTGATCCCTTGGTTTGCAGCTCTAGTCTGTGTTGCCCGTCTATGATAGTAGTCGATGTCTTCTTTAGCCAACAGCGTGACTTGCAAGCAACTTTTTCTGCACTCCTTCAAAATACCTCCTGTTGCGCTCCTTCCAGATGTGCCACCATGTGCACTATTCTACTTGAAAGCGTAAATGCTAGATGCAAAATGACGCGATGATATTTCCATTGATCGGGTGTGCTTAAATACACACAGGTTACATTGAGATAAACTCGAATATTAACAACTAACCTAGATTACAGCAACTAATTCTAGGGTTGTACAACAGATTACAACAGAACAGCACCGTGCCGGACGGCCTACAGTGCCGCACACGCTTGGATAATAGGCCAGGCTAACACTACTTATGCGATGCACATTGTGTGGTTTCTGCAAAATCAAAGAGTAACTGATGTGTTTATACCAAATGTAGAAGGATATGGTTAGATTCAATCAAATAGTGGCAAAATTGTCTTGATTTAGCTGATACAACTAGTTATTTCTTACCTAGGACATATTATGATTCAGTTGCAGTCTCAGGTACACCTGTTAATCCCACACTGCACTGATTCTACTGTGAACATTATTTCTTCTGCTTTTCCCATGTTGACAAGATATACCTCATACCGGTCGAGAAAATTGCCTGTACTCTATAACATCACATAAACCTCGGTGATCTTATATTCTGTTTTAAGCTTGAAATTTTTTGTTTAGTTATCTATCTGCACTGCGTTCAGATTTTCTGTTCAAACTGGCTTCGAGTAACTTTTATAGTTAACCTTGTCAGCTTTTCATATTATGTAGGAGCAAGTAAAATTCTGAAAATTGTTTCTTGCTTATTAGATGCTAGATAATATAAATTCTGGATTTATGCTGATTGATGCTTCGACCTGATTACTGCAGCTTGCTGACACATCAGTATGTTGAAGTAGTTGAAGAATGAGGACCACTACGTATTGGATATTTAGCATCATGTTGACTTTATTAGAACAAATTTTGCGACAATGGCCTCTCTATGATGATTTGCTTTCAATGATTGTTGTTGGAAATTTGAGCTGAATATTTTTTCTTCTGTTTGAGCAGACCACTACGTATTGACTATTTAGCATTATGTTGATTTTATTAGAACAAATTTTGGGACAATGGCCTCTCTGTGATGATTTGCTTTCAATGATCGCTGTAATTTGAGCTTAATATTTTCCTTCTGTTTGAACATGCGAACAATAACTTAAAGTGTGAGCCCTAAAAGAATCAAGTCCCAACAATGATATAGTAGGAAAACATTCAAGAATCAAGCCCCAAATTATAGCAGTTGGAAGCAAGGATTCAGAAATGACATTGGTGAAGGGAACCAATCTTTGGTTCCCCTCTTTATTTAATGGAAATCGATCTTTCCGCTCTTCTTAGTAAACAAAAAACAAATGAACATGGCACAAACTATCAGTTGCTGGTAACGCGAAGGAGAGTCCCTTCATGTTTGTGCATGGTGCAAACTGTCCGGATAGAACACGGTGCATGTAATCAATACTTCTCATGCAACGTCTACATTAACTTTCCTATGAGAAAAGGGAATTAGTCCTTTAGTTGCGACAAATTAATTTTTAATATTTTCAATGAAAGGCTTAATCACTTATATTATATATAAATCCTCGGTGGGAACATAGTGTATTTCACAACAATATTTCGTTACTCATGGTATATGGGACATGATTGGCGCGCTATTTTTCTAGTAATAGATTATAAATGCAATAATTAGGCAATTTAGCACTCATCGCAACTGCATTTAAAATCCTAGTTACTGCATTTAAAATATGATGTCAATAACTGCAGCCGATACTAAAAATCATAATTATCCCGTACTATTCGCTCTGATTCTAGATTTGAGTACAAAATATAGGATAGGATGCGGGATTGGTTTTGGTGTCATTACTGAACTCTGTGTTCGTGGGTCAACATTTTGTAATCTGGCATCATTTTGTGATTTGTATGCAATGTGAATTGCGACATCATTTTGGTTTATGTGATGTATAACTGACTCATCTATGTATTCAACACGATAAATTTGGCATATGCTTGTGACGATCCAACCTGATATAATTTATGATAAAACAGTTGGAGCTCACATGGAACCGCGAAAGGCCATTTATGTGCTGGGTGACGATTTGGGCAATTGACATACGGAGGAATAAGGCAATGTCACGTGGACCAATCAAAGAGTGACACATGGACCACTTAGAGCAGGACATGCCAATCAGAAAAGGACACGTGACCCAATAGACAAACAACACGTAGACCAGTAAAAATCGGGTGGTGGACTGTCCGCGAAAGGACACGTGGACCACTAGAAGAGTGGCACGTGGACCCTTAAAAAATGGACACATGAACCATTAAAAAAACAACACATGGACCAATAGAAAGACGACATGTGGACTAATAGAAAGTTGGCATGTGTATCGGACACGTCATCATGCTGATGTGGCAACGTTGCTACGTCGGAGGCTAATGTCATGCTGCTGTCGCAGGATGACATATGCGAAGTACTGTATCATAACCTTGCTACCCGGGTAGGTGTCCGAACAGTAAAAAGGTCATAAATTATGACTTACCATGCCCGGCTGCTGACGGACACTACAAGGTCATAATTTATGACGAATGTTTCGTCACTAGTTGCGGTCGGTGACACTTAAAAACGTCACTAATTAGCATATCTATTCTAGTGATTCCACGTGTACGTTGGCCATTCAAACCTTGAGACAATTGTGTTATTTTCATCACTCTAAAATCTAATTGCGATTTTACCACTAATTTTTAAATTTGTGATTTTACCCCTGAATTTTCAACTTGAAGCCTTAGTTTACCCCTAGCTTGATGTTGAAAAACTAGGGATAAAATCACGAAGTTAGAAAATTGAGGGTAACACCACAATTAGAGTTTAGAGTAAGGGTACGTACGAAACACAATTGCCCAAAAAACCTGTCACTTGCAGAGGTCATAAAATTGTAAATTTGAAATTGAGCTATGTAAAACTATAATTATAGGCTACAAGGACAAAGATCTTTATTGTCATACTTCCAAATTTATATATGATTTATATATGTATTAATACAAACCAAACATACCACAGAGAATACATAAGAGTAAATCCTTTTGCCGCAGTGTGTCACATAAAAATGTGAGGACTAGTAATCGCAACTCTGCATGCACATTTGCGGCAACTTATTCATAACATATTTAGGTTACTAGTCCGGGTGACTAGTTAAGGAACACGCATATTTATGTCATGCGTGTTTGCATATGCATGCTCATGTTGTCTAGGAGGCCCGGCAGTCATAAGGCCCGAAGCCACCGGGGACGAAAATGTTTATTTTATAAAAGCAGATGCATATGTTGATGATGTTATCGGTGCGTGGGATGCTGCTAACGATGGTACTGATGCTGGGCTTCAGGCTTGCAGGGAATGATACTAGAAGTGTGCCTTGTGAAAGATATTGTGACGATGCCTTCTGAAACTCAAAAATGTTGGGGAAGCCGGAAGGGCACCCAACTTGGGATGGCGTTGACGCCGGCGTTGGAGCACCAGACGGGGCATGCGTCGGTGCTGGTGTTGGAGCCCGCGTAGGTGCTAGAGTCGGTGCAACTCCCGGAGCTGAAGTAGGTGCTGTTGTTGGAGCTGGAGTTGGTGCTCGGATCGGTGCAGCACTCGGAGTCAGGGTAGGTGCTGGAGTCGGAGCCCGTGTAGGCGCTGAGGTTGGTGCATCCCTTGGAGCCGGAATAGGTGCTGCTATTGGTGCTGTCGTTGGAGCCGGAGTAGGTGCTCGGGTCGGTGCAGCTCTGGGAGCCAGGATAGGGGCTATTGTCGGAGCTCGTGTAGGCGCTGGGGTCGGTGCAGCTCTGGGAGCCATGGTAGGTGCTAGTGTCGGAGCCTGTGTAGGCGCTGGTGTCGGTGCAGTCCTTGGAGCCAGAGTAGGTGCTGTTGTTGGAGCCGGCATAGGTTATCGTATCGGTGCAACTCTTGGAGCCGGGGTAGGTGCTGGTGTCGGAACCCCTGTAGGTGCTTGTGTTGGTGCAGTCCTCGGAGCCGGAGTAGGTGCTGTTGTTGGAGCCGGCGTAGGTTCCCGTATCGGTGCAACTCTTGGAGCCGGGGTTGGTGCTGGTGTCGGAACCCTTGTAGGTGATGGGGTCGGTGCAGCCCTCGGAGCCGGAGTAGGGGCTATTGTTGGGGCCTGAGTAGGAGCTCGGGTCGGTGCAACTCTCGGAGACGGAGTAGGTGATGGTATCGGAGTCGGAGTTAGAGCTGGGTTTGGGGTTAGTGCAGGTGTCGGAGCCCTTGTTGGTGCTGACGTTGGCACAGGTGTTGGTGTTGGTCTTGGTGGTGCTCGAGACGGGGTCGGTGGCGCCTGAGACTGAGGCGGTGGCTGGGCCTGTGCAGAAACCACAACTAAGAGAACTATGGCGAGGAACATGAGCGCAGCGGGCGCAATGGACTTGATGGAGGCCATTCTATCCGCAGAAGCTCTCCACCGTGCCTTCTAGTGCATCAACCATGCCATGTATTTATAGCGGGCCTAGCAGCCACCATCGCGCGCGCGGTTTTGCAAGTCGATGTCTCAGCACGATCTCGTCAATCAGATTTTGCAGGTTTCTCAGAGGGCACGTGCGCGTGTGATGATACATGCGTGCATATGTCCACCCTTGTGCCAAAACTGGACGTACGTAAGAATAATGTATGCCTAACTTAGGTGCTAATTAGATATATTGGTACGCTCCGAAATAGGTACGCCTAGCTACTGCATAAACAAGGACACCTTTTTTTATTTCTTCCTTGTGTAGTCAATGCTCTTACTATACGCTACTAGATCCTGAAGACATTAGGAAAATCTTAATCTTTGGAATAGTTTTTAATTCAATATCAATTTTCGAGAGAAAAGGAGTGTTATCGTTCATCAAGAACGTATACATAAAATCAATATATATCTCATTTGTTATATAATATGAATTATTTTAGCAACCAGGGTGTGCCCTTTATATATATTGGGTTTATTTAGCAACAATCTAGCAGTTCCACGCTCGTCACCTATAGCGCCACGGCAACCTAAATAAATCTGTCATTCCTCCTAGGTCAAAAAGGAAGTTCGATACGTCAAAATAAATTGTTTCACCTTAAAAACTATTTTTCTGATCTATAAAACCAATCATTCCATAATAAAATCAATTCTTGACCGGAATCAATGGTGGGGACAAGCCATGGTTGTGGGAAGATATATGTTGACGTTGAACAGATGCAGCGGTGGCGTCCAATCGAGGCTCATGATGGCGGCGTATTTGGGAAGAAGGCGGCATGGAGACGGGGCACCTGGTTGATATCTCTAGCAAAATCTTTTGGGTTAAATCTGCCCTCACGACGTTAAGTAATCATCGATGCCTCAATATGGTTATGGTCACTGCTCCAACGCTCCAAAAGCATTTCCCTTGGTTTTCGAATTGAAAAAAAGCATTATTCTTCCTAAAAGTACGTAGTTTATGAAGTATCAAACTCCATTTGACTGCCTTGGCTCCGTGCATCATATGAAAATACTGCTATAATTTAGTACACTGAAAAAGGTTACCCTTTCTATATATCAAAACATTTCAGCCCTTCTTTCACGGTAATGTTTTCTTTCGGCACGCATGAGGTCTCCTGACTTCTCCATGCAGGGAGCGCGTCAAAATAATATGCGCCTAACCATGCTAGTACATGTACATTAGTGCTCCAAGACCTTTCTCGGTTTCATTAAATCCCAGACTTCACTTGGGACTGTGACATCGTGTGAAACACTGTTGCTTCAAACTTCCAGTCGCAGAAGTTCAAATTGTATGAAATATTGTTACTTGTTCAGGCCTTTACTAGGGGGACTTTTGCCATGCACAGTACCACTAATAAAATACTGGTATCCAGCTGGGTGGTTTTGTAATTGACACGTTTATTCATATATTTGCGTTTTATCAATATATTTTAAGGATAGCTCATGAATTTAAGTACTTATTGGCTAATTTATGTTTGGTGTCAATGAATATTTGTTGCATCTCACCGCCCACTTGTTTGGTGTCAATGAATAGTATCTGTTAAAATAAAATATTTTTTATAAATAAGATACATTTTATGATAGCTGTTTTATAGTGAAGATAATTATATAATATAAACTTTGTTAATATTTTTCAATATTTAGTTATTGACTGTCAATACCTGGCCTATATTTTGCGATAGAGGAGAACAGAATAGATCAGCACTGTGACCTTCTAGAAAAGCGAGGTACTAGTTTTTATGTAAGAAATGGTTAACATAGTATATTCAAAATGTTGAGTAGTGTATTTAAATTTTTAAATAATACATATGTGTGTTTAAAAAAAGTTGTGTTTGATCCTATTTTCTTACACTCCTTTCCGTTATAATATAATTGGAGTTTTAGATTCAATTTTCGTTCGAAATCATTACATCTCAGACCGCAATGTATCTCTTTTCATTCTAATACTACCTAGTACATCTCTATCCCTTTTTCTCCCCTCTTCCACCCTCCTCGGCAGTAGCGAACGCAGGGCAGTTAAGTGTCGGTGTCAAAACCACTGCAGATCATGGTTAGCACCTAAAATCACACTAATTTCTCACTAAATTTTTTGATATTAATCGGTGTTACACTAGTATAGATCTGTTGATTTATGAAGAAATTATTGTTTATCCATTACTATTTTAGGTGTTTTTCCTGTTTTGAACTTTTTTCGGGTCTGTTACTAAAAAGGCATATTAGTGACCGAATATCTAGATGAACAATATTGTCTGGTGTCACCGGTTGACTGTTTTGGACGGCCGATTCGTCAAAACATATCCTGTTGCGAATACAGTGACCAACGGAGACCCAACGGGCGTTTCTGGTCTACGTGGCATCCTAGTCAGCAACAAATTTCGTGAGTTTATTTAAATATATGCACACAATCACAGAGCACCTAGAAGCATGCTTGCGGAGGAACGCTCCCTCCGTTCTAGAATAATATATAGCAATAATTTATGGGTTTGGTCAAAGAGTCAACCTTCTTCAACTGTAACTATCAATAACAAAAAAGTCCAATAGTGATATTTTTTATTCCCTTATTGACCACTTTATCTAACACATTTGATTTGACGTCTAGTGGGCCTTTCAGATTTATACATGTTTGAAGTTTTAATTGCGAATCGAAAGAAAAAATTGACAGCAGAGAAAAAACAGTTGCAAGAACTGCCCCCGACAGACCGGTCCCACATGTCAGCGGCGGAGTCTACTCTGGCTGACATGTGGGCTCCAGATTGCGTGACTCAGGCTACCGCCCCATGGGTCCCACCATTAGGACCAAAATAAAAAAGCACGGCTGTCAATTGAACTCATGAGCCTCGGATGGCTAATTATATCAACACAAAGGTGGGCCATGACACGATTAGGAAAGAAAAAAACTATTAGTACCAAGATTCGAACTCGCGCCCTCGTGCCTGCGAGCGGATGGACATTTCCACTGCGCCAGAATTCGTAACTCGAACGTATTAGAGTTGTTATACTTATATTTCTTTCTAGTAGCACAAAGAGTCAAAGACTACAGGCCAGCCTTGTGGCCTTCGTGGCGGAGAAATGCTAGATCCAAATGCTTAACATTGGGCTGAAATGAGCCCACGGTTCATTGGGTTAGTTTATATACGTTAGGGCAGATTGGTGGCTACCTGTTGCCTTGGTTTGCATGGTTTTTATTTGTTTTTACAATATCGAACTGAATGTGTCATTAAAAAAAACACTGAATGTGGTGTTTTGCTTATAAATACAAGATATTTCATTTTCGCATGCAAACATCTATTTTTTGTAGGTGTAGTGGTTGGAGGGTACCTTTACAGTCGGCTAGTGATGGGTTCAATTTCTTGTGAAGCTTTTCATTATTATATTTATATTAAAACAATATCTACGGGCCAATAATGCTACCGGTAGTAAAAAACCCCTTTGTAAATAAATTTAACCTTAGTAATAAAAATTCAAAGCTATGATAATTATATTGTCATAAAAAGATTAGTGATGAAAATTTAAAGTTATGACGATTCATCACAATCAAACATTCATCACAATATGTCATGTCTTCGTTTCTGACGAGTTCTGCCTGGTTTTTACGACGCACATGTATTCTGCCTCGCTAAACATGCTAGAACAATACGGATCGTCGTAAAACAGACTGTCTTGCGACGTTTCAGTCATTCGTCACTGCAGAATCGTCGTAGAAGGCCAGATTTCTTGTAGTGATACATATTGTCAATCTTCCCCTAGTGGGCCATTACATGACATTGTGTCGACCCAAGCTAGTGGCAGTTGGCTCTTCAGATCCAGCCTGACGATCTCGTCTACAGTACGCGAGCTCTATGATCCAACCCATGGCATGCTAAAAAAACAAAAACGAAAAAAAACGGTCGAGCCCATGGAGCGACGTGAATGATGCCACATGTCTTAATTCACGGGCGCAAGAAACCAGTGACCGACAAATAGGTGACCATGGGCCCTAGAGCATCTGGCATGTGGGGTCGACAATGTCGGTGGCGGCCAAAATAATGACGAAAATACTAATTTGAATGTGTGGACCTGGGAGCCTAAGACTGTCTCCAACGGTGTTGGAGACTCAAAAGGCCAAATTGAATGTGAATAGTGTTCAACATACAATGCCTAAAAGGATGAATCTCCAACGGGAAGTCCCAAATTCTTTATCCCATTCATCAACCTCGCCGGAGCTGACGTCGCGCCGTGCACCAGCTTCACCATGCGAGCCATCACAGCTCAGCGTTGCCACGTCGCGCCACGAGACGGCGCCATCGTCGTCTCCCGCCGCAGGCCGCTGGCGCCGCGGCCCCGCCATGCCGCGCCGCCCCACTGTGTCGACGCCGCCGGGGCGACGAAGGAGGGGAAGGGTCGGGTCGACGGAGGAGAGGAGGCGTTAGGGTCGGCAAAGGAGGGGAGGGGGAGTGACGCGGCGGAGGTGGGCTCCGTCACCTGCCGCCTGCCGGTCCTCGATCTAGGCCTCGATCTCCTCCTCCACCGGGTCGCCGACGAGCTGGTCCTGGAGCAGAGGGGGATGGAACGCGCCGCCGTGAGGAAGGGGAGGAGGGGCCGCGCCGTGGCGAGGAAGGGGAGGAGGGCCGCGCCGCACCAAGGAAGGGGCTGAGGGGCTGCGCCGTGTCAGGGAAGTCGAGGAGCGGAAGAGGGTAGGGGGCAGGCGGCAGGAGCGAGCGGCGCCGCAGCCTCCTCACGACGCCGCGGGAGGATGAGGAAGAGGCGAGGGACCGGGGGCAAGGGGGGCGCCAGAGGAGGAAGAGGCGAGGGCGAAGGTTGCAGGGCGAGGAACAATGGCTGGGTCTCGGCGTGGACAACCGGAGTTGTGGGTGACGGGGTGGAGGAGGATGAAATGGATGTGATTTTTGGGTGTTCCGTTGGAGAGGTGGTTTTGCACTTTTAAAACCCATATTGGGATTAATTGGAGATATGGGCACTCGGTTGGAGATAGCATAACACGTAGGCCTAAGGATGTTTTGCAGTGCGCTACGTGGCATTTTAGATGGTCAAATGAAATTGGTGACAAAAATTGTTTAACTGTGGGGCCCCACGGTGCTTGACATGTAGGCTCGTAGAGTGCTTCATGGTCTGCCATGTGGCATTTTACACGGTCAATCAAAATCAGTGATGAAGATGGCTTGACCGTGGGCCTCATGGTGCTTGACATGTGGCCCGTGGAGTGCCTCATGGTCCGCCACATGGTATTTTATGCGGTGAAGCAAAATCAGTAACGAAAATAGCTTCACTGTGGGCCCCATGATGCTTGACATGTGGGCCCGTAAAGTGCTTCATGGTGTGCCACGTGGCATTATATGCAGTCAACTAAAATTAGTGACGAAAATAGTTTGACCGTGGGCCCAGTGATGATTGAAAGTGGGCCAATTAACTTAAATAAAAAACAGAAAAGAGAGTTAATCACGTTCTCCATTTTATTTTTTCACATAATTTTTTGTTTCAATTTTTTTGCACCTTTTTCATTTTTCCAGTATGAACCGGTTTTCATACATTTTGACCCGTTCTCCGGTAAACCGGTTTGGTTTACTAATCAGTTTTCGATATTTAGATTCAAAATTTGGAATTTGAATTTTATATGATTTCTGGACCTTTTTTGGTTTTCCGGGAAACTGGACAATTCGGTGGGTTCCGATATTATTGGTAGCAACGGGAATTCAAACGTTGCCCAAGATAGCTGTCGACGATGTGATATCAGTTGTATTTTGGCATATTCTGTAAGGAACCCTGATAGCTGTCAGCTTATCTGGAGTAGGTACGCCAACAACATGCAAATTTCTTATGAAACTCAGGATATTCAGCTGGTCAAATTATCTTTCAAATTCAGAAGATGAATCTAGGCATGAAGCGCGCCAGAGGAGGAAGAGGCGAGGGCGAAGGTTGCAGGGCGAGGAACAATGGCTGGGTCTCGGCGTGGACAACCGGAGTTGTGGGTGACGGGGTGGAGGAGGATGAAATGGATGTGATTTTTGGGTGTTCCGTTGGAGAGGTGGTTTTGCACTTTTAAAACCCATATTGGGATTAATTGGAGATATGGGCACTCGGTTGGAGATAGCATAACACGTAGGCCTAAGGATGTTTTGCAGTGCGCTACGTGGCATTTTAGATGGTCAAATGAAATTGGTGACAAAAATTGTTTAACTGTGGGGCCCCACGGTGCTTGACATGTAGGCTCGTAGAGTGCTTCATGGTCTGCCATGTGGCATTTTACACGGTCAATCAAAATCAGTGATGAAGATGGCTTGACCGTGGGCCTCATGGTGCTTGACATGTGGCCCGTGGAGTGCCTCATGGTCCGCCACATGGTATTTTATGCGGTGAAGCAAAATCAGTAACGAAAATAGCTTCACTGTGGGCCCCATGATGCTTGACATGTGGGCCCGTAAAGTGCTTCATGGTGTGCCACGTGGCATTATATGCAGTCAACTAAAATTAGTGACGAAAATAGTTTGACCGTGGGCCCAGTGATGATTGAAAGTGGGCCAATTAACTTAAATAAAAAACAGAAAAGAGAGTTAATCACGTTCTCCATTTTATTTTTTCACATAATTTTTTGTTTCAATTTTTTTGCACCTTTTTCATTTTTCCAGTATGAACCGGTTTTCATACATTTTGACCCGTTCTCCGGTAAACCGGTTTGGTTTACTAATCAGTTTTCGATATTTAGATTCAAAATTTGGAATTTGAATTTTATATGATTTCTGGACCTTTTTTGGTTTTCCGGGAAACTGGACAATTCGGTGGGTTCCGATATTATTGGTAGCAACGGGAATTCAAACGTTGCCCAAGATAGCTGTCGACGATGTGATATCAGTTGTATTTTGGCATATTCTGTAAGGAACCCTGATAGCTGTCAGCTTATCTGGAGTAGGTACGCCAACAACATGCAAATTTCTTATGAAACTCAGGATATTCAGCTGGTCAAATTATCTTTCAAATTCAGAAGATGAATCTAGGCATGAAGCGATAATAGAGAGCCTAATTTGAACCAATGTTCAAGTGTACTAGTGGGCAAAAGAACTACGATATATATGGAAACTGTAAAAGAATTGAAATGTCGTGTTAAAGCCTCCTGTTCCAACTGTTAGGCATACGACTAACATTGAGAATGGGTTGAAAGTTTAAACATACCATTTTTCTTTCCACCGTGTCAGTATTCCTAACTATTCAACCCATGTTAGTGGTATGTATGTAAGGGTTCTGTTTGGATTCACCTCTTAAATTTTTAGCTGGCTAATTTTAGTTATTTTTCATCTAAATATGACCTATTAGAATCTTCTAAACTTTTAGTCCATCCCCTTCTAAACTTTTACCCTCTAGTCCAAGGTTCGCAATCTCGCGGGTTCGCAATCTCGCGAGAAATCGCACGAAAACCCGCAGTTTTCGCTGAAACAGTGGCGGAGCGGTTCGTGCGGTTCGACGGTTTTCGAGTTGTGCTCATTGGGTTGCGCTGGTTTCGGCTATGGCTGTGGCGTCATTGAGAAAATGGTTGTGCCGGCTTTGTCTATGGTTGTATCTAAACCGTTTGGTAAAACAACTTTTTATACAATTTAGAGACAAATATGTAAAGAAGAGGGAAAATGTAGAGAAAAGAAGCCGGTGAAGCTACCATTTTGTGGCTTCATGCTTCACCTTATTTTTAGATACGGCTTCCTCCTTTTTTGTTTAAAGAGAAGCACCTGAGAAAGCAACTTTTTTGGTTGGAAAATACGTGAAGCCGTTGTATAAGGTAATGAAGAAGCCCTACCAAGAGGGCTCTTAATACAAAGTACTATCACCCTCCAAATTAACGCAAGCCCCATTAACCTAGAATCCCATGCTAACATACTTAAGTGGATAAATTTGCTAGCGCACTAGAAAGGTGTGGCTTTGGCCACAGCATACTCCAACTTTTGTATTTAGCCGTGGCACACTCCAAAAGTGTGGTAATTTAGGTGCAACACACTTAGCAAAGAAAAAGTATTTTTTTCAACTTTTTTATCTTATTGTACAAAAGACATTACAACTTGAAATTTTGCATAGTGATACACTGAAGCATTCTCTAACCATGTTTTTTTCAGATATTTTTCTCATTGTTCACATACCTTTTTTTACACAACAAAAAATATTCTCAATGAAAATTGATTTAAACAATCATAAAAAAAGAAACATATGAACAGAGAATATAACAATGGATCACCGTAAAAAGTTTCATGTTGTAATGGGTTTCGTGCAATGAGATAAAAAAAAGTTAAAAAAATACATTTTCGTTGCTTAGTGTCCTGCACCTAAATTACCACACATTTCTAGTGTGCTGTAGGAAATTTGCCCCATACTTAATCAGTTTGGTAGAGATAAACCGTTGTGTTATAGCTAAATACGAGATTTGGAGGGTGTTGTGCTTAAAACCACACATTTCTAGTGTGTTGTAGCAAATTTGCCTCATACTTAATCAGTTTGGTAGGATAAACCGTTAATTTGGTAGACATAACAGTTTGGTTATTGAATAGCTATTAAGCAACCCCACTATCCCACTAAGCGACTTTATTTTAGCATCAAGTGTCTCATAATTGCATCCAGAAATATTAATTCAAAAAAGCTGCAATAGCTAATGATTTCGTCAGTTGATAATGTTGATTCCCTCACAATTGAATCATATCCAAAGCTCCTTTACGTCTGTCAGACCTAACCTTTGTTCTTTGACCACTCTGTCTAATCATATCCTTGATATAAAAATAAGAACATAACCATGAAGCCTGCCAGTGGCAAATAGGAGAGCATCAGCCTTAGCCCTAACCTGTTTGTAATCATACAGCAGATAGCCCCTTAAACAATTTATTGAACTTTGATTAGCCACTTTAATGGCATGGGCTCGTGATTTGGTTCTCTGGTTACATTAGTTACTTGGAACCGCCACTGTGTATATACTATTATGAGCACATTTACTTTACAGCACTGTGTGGTAGGTTATTATTAGATAAGCGGCGTTCGATATGGATGTTTCTATCTGTTCACAGAGTTGTTACATCCAAGAAAGTAAAACGATAACTGTGTGATGACTCATGCGCGCATCGTATTCGTAGGGTGACTTGCCTTTGCACAGTGCTGGCATCTTTGTAGTTAGTGCTGGTGTGCTAGTGCCGCTGTTATCTTATTTACTTGAAGAAAAGAACACTGCCTAGAGAACGAATAATTTTGATTTCCCCTTTTTTCACTGACTCATTCTATATCGTGGGCAATGGCTCTCTGGCACATTGACACTGGGGACTTGCCGAAGTGGCCGGTTGCAAGGTAGGAAATGCTAGCAGAGTGGGAACTTCCCCTTGCTCATTGGGAACTTTCTCATCTCATGGAGGTAGTTGGTAGAGTTAGAGAAGCTGCTGCGGAGACGATGAGTCGGAATCGGACAGTTGAAATGGAATTCTTGCTTGCCGATGTTTCGCCTCAGGCTAAGTAGAACTCAGTGACTACATGGAGTTTTCAAGCATTGTTTCATCACTAGCGTTTTGGCTCATATGACGGCCATCGGTGATATTTGTAGCAGAGCTTGCCCAAAGTTCTCGGAGTACACGAATACTAATTATAGCTTGAATTATTTTTACATAGACGGCCTAGTTTTGTTGCAGTGGTGCATAGAATCGATTCAGATGGATATTTTTTTCTTTTCTCTGGACTGCATTTACATATTTTTGTACTTTATTGCAGCAGCTATAAGTTTTGAAACGCCGCTATAGACCGCCCGCTGTGGTCCTTTTAAGCACGTGCATATTTCAACTCTGGAGTACTTTGTCACGTGCGGTTTGACAGATCACGTCTCACCGAGTCATACAGGCGTTCACAAAAAAGTTCGGTACTTATTTCTTTCCTGGCAACTGGCCATGCACATCCGATTCATTAGACTCAAGTCAGGCTGAAATTAATGTCCTCAGCTGAGCCGCGTTTCAAAACTTTATATCAAATTGCTTGTTCAAGAGACTTCTTGACACCATTTTAATTCCAAACTTTTGGTACATTAGAATATATACAAAAAGAATAAACTTTGTATCTTTATTATCTTAAAATTTAGAGTTGGTGGGCCCTCAATACCACTCTAACCCTGTACTTTCTATTTATTTATCACCAGTGCCATTGTATTATAAGTACATAGTGTGGAATTGACTTCTATTACTTAGATTTATCACACATTTTAGATCCTCTTGTGGAATTTATTCAGTTTTTTTATTACATTAACATTGCATGCATGTAATTATCTGATTTGTTGTGTCATGGCAACATACGAGCAAGCAACCGGCGAGTCAAATTGTAAGCAGGCTGCATAGATGCTACCATTCTACCGACAAACAAACCATTATTGATCGCACAACTTCCTTACTACTCACTCTGTTCAAAATTATAAGTCATTCTAACCTCCTCAACTTTTTTAGAATTATAAGTCATTGTTACTTCCAATGCACCTTTCTTTCTTCCCCATACAACTCTATCTCTATTTGTCTTCTTATTTTTTGTGCAGCCAAAACGACTTCTAAAGTTAAACGGAGGGAGTACCTAGCTAGGCCGGCCAAACCAAACGGCGCTAGCTCATCTCTAACTACCCAATAACAATCTTAATCAGAGAGATCCTCAACATGGAAGCTACTACTCGGAACGTTTTTGGATGAGGGGCAATGACAGATGGACGGTCAGATGGGACTTGCAATTCACGATCTGACCGTAAAGTTAAAATAATGACGTAGATTGATCACTACACCACAGCTATTAGTCTATCTTTAACGACTCACTAGAGTCGCTAATTCTATGATGTGGTATAGAGATTACTGAGAATTGAAAGAAATATATATCCGCTACGTTCTCAGAAAAGGATATACGTGTCAGTTAATGATACTTGTTGGATTTGTATATAAAATAAGATATATGTAGATATGGAACGTGTCACTGTATCTCGGCCGGCTTCTTGCATTACTTGAAGCCGTTACTACAGGACTATATACACACATATAGGCACAGGCCGCCGGTGCGGCGCCTCAACCTGGTTACAAAATTTTGCAGCGCTTGAGCACCGATCAACGGATTCCACCATCTTGGATTCTTGGACGCCATGGAGCCGGGCGGCGGTTCGTGGCCGGCGTGCGTCGCCTCCGTCGCAGCGGCTCTGCTCGTCGGCGCCGTCATAGTTCGGCTCTTCGTCCCCACCGTGTGGTCACTAGTAGGAACTAAGCGACGGCGAGGAACAACGAGCGGAGGCGCCGCCGGAGAAGCGCGGCTCCACGCCGGCGTTCATCTTCGCCGCCTACTCCCCGCGGCCCGAGTCCTTCGTCGAGAAGCGCCGCCTCCTGTTAGTACTATATCTCTACCAATATCTATCATTAAGTTACTATAACTAAAGCTTTCCATTTCCTCGCAGGATCTTCTTACATATATAGCCGGATATTAATCAATTATCCGATTGCGAATTTCGGTTTGCAGGTACGGGAAGGTGTTCACGTCGCACCTGTGGGGCTCGCCGGCGGTGGTGAGCACGGCCCCGGA
>LAPY01002318.1:46484-59790 GCA_000970635.1 Eragrostis tef
TGGGGGGGGGGGGGGGGGGGGAGCAGAGCGAAATATTTTCTTCCAACTAAAGAATACATCGATGTAGTTTGTACCTTTGCTTCATAGGCCGCCTGGCATTATAAACACTAATCCATTGGGTAGCAGGCATCCCCATCCTAATCTTTTTCTTAGGTTGCTCATCATCATCTTCCTCCATCATAAAGCGGCCTCTCTTCTGACCAACCTGGTATATAAGCTGATACAAATGCAACTTGTGAGTCTATTATCATACATTATAAAAATTAGACTGAAAGGTGTTCGAGGAAAAAAAAGACTGAAAGGGATCTAATGTCGACAAAGCGACTGCTCCCAGCCGGAGCAATCCAAGTACAACGTAAGAAGGAAAAACGCTGTACCTTCTGGGCGCCATCAGTATTGATTGGCCTTATGTCTGGGTTTGGACCAACAATGCCGTCAAAAAGAGATATGCATTTTGCATAATTTGGCTCCTCGTCAAACTTTAAATTCACAACATATTCAACAAATTGTCTGAAAGGTTGTGGGCAAAAGCAACATAGAGATTCTGGTGAAGTCGCCATCTTCTTTTTGCAAACAAGGAAACCTTTATTCTCTCCCTAAAATTAATTAATAGATACATCAGGTACGGATAGACAGGAAGACTGTATTAGTGCGGACCATAAAGAAAATTGTAAACTTCACCTGGTATCCTTGCCAAGGAAGGCGACCACGAAGAAGGAAAATAAGTGTATAGGCAAGGGATTCAAGATCATCTCTTCTGCTTCCAATTCTTCCCAAGTGGGCATGCACACTAGCATATCGAACAGTTCCCCTGTTCACAAACAAGTACAAACGAAATTGTCAGTTTAGACGAAAGACTGATATTAGGAATTGTTTGTATTTTACAAACCTAAAGACATCGGGCCTCTGATCATATTCGACATGCTCTCCTGTACCAGTGTCTTTCCATCTAGTAGCTGTGTAGACATCAATGTCATAAAGTCAAATGAAACAAATAAATGTATCTGATGACCCACTGGTGACAAATGACACTAGAATGTTCCTCTGAGCTGGACTATCAGACAAAATTACCTAAACCAAGGTCAACAAGAAAAAGTTTCTTCTCTTCCAGGGTTCCAGGAGGTCCGAGCAAAAAGTTTTCAGGTTTTACATCTCCGTGGACATACCTATCATAGCAAAGTATTATCAGTTATTTAGACTGCAATTATTTGTATTTTGCAAAAAATAATAAGCTCCTTTGATAGGAAAGGCATATTAGATAATAGATACCCTTTTGAATGCATCTTCTCCAGTATGGAAATTGCTTCTATAGCAATGCAAGCCACCATTTCAACAGACATTCTGCAAAAGTAAGAAACGTTGGGTTTACATAATAGTATGAGGCAAATCTAGAGAATTGGCCAACATAAGATACTTACGAGTGGGAGTTGTTATTCCAAACATCCCAGAGGCTTGGTCCCAACATGTCCATAATCTGCAACGTAAGAGAACAAATTTTTTATAATGAATTACCGATCTTCACTTTTCACCGGCTGTAATTATTTATGGATCAAATAAGTAAAATACAATGAGAATACATTCCTCCTGAGACCAAGTTAAAGTCTTGCTTCTAATGGAACAAACATAAAGGTGGGTAAGTTGTCCTATTTGACAAGCACTGCAGTGGTAATATATGATAGAAAATTTTCTAAGACAACAAATTTAATAATAATGTATCACAATTTTGGTAAACAAGCACAACTTTCTCCTCAGTTTCAAAAGCATGAACAAGGTCATTCCTTTTGTTTTACAAGTTTTAGAGTCAGTAAACTTTGCCGGTTAGTCCTATGGTCCTACCATTTTTCTTTCTTTCAAACCTTCACTACCCTTCTAAATTTAGGGCTTTGCTTGGAAGAGGTGAATCCAAATTCAGCAAACCATTAGGATTTGGTACTGACCTGAACAAAATTCTGACATTAATTTCTTTCACAACCCCCATCCCAAAATAGTAATCCTAATACAACCAGGCTTTCAAATACTCCCTCTAGTGTCAAAATTGTCGTTGTTTTGGGGTTATCTTAAGTCAAAAATTTCAAATTTTGACTGCAAATAATTTTTTATGTGTTAAGTTTAGAAATGCGGAAATGATATAAGTACATTTTAACTGTATTTTATAAATATATTATAACAAAAAGTGTTAGTCAAAGTTAAGTTTTGAAGACCGTGTCAATGTCCAAAACGAAAGCAATTTTGATACTGGATATTAATGACAGGCAGTTTTAGTGATGTTGCTACAGATTTGTAAAGCTGAAGCAAAAGCCATAACTGGATTAATTGAAATGAATATTTCATAAACATCAAAAAGCAAAGAAAATATGAAACAGGTCAGTTGACATGGTGCATGAGCATGCACTACATACACTAAAATGAATGGGGCAAGGGTTGTATGCTTCATTACCATGATATAATACTCTCCCTGCTTCCCTTTGTAGTGTACTCTCGGCACACCATGAATTCCACTAAGAGTGCTGCAGATGGATGTTTACACAAACAAACAGTTAACTCAAAATTCCAGTAGCACCAGTATTGCACATATAAAAAGAAGATCAATGAAAGTTTAGCAATGTAAATAAACTGCAGATGCAAGATAAGCAGTAATACAAGATAAACAGGAAAATAATATTTTGAAGATGCAAGATAAACAGGAAAATATTATTTTGAAGATGCAAGATAAACAGGTAAATCGGCCATTTACTTGTAAACTTGCCACTCATATGGAGCATTGTAATTGCAACCTCTGCTGGTACGATGTTCAAATTTTATTGCTACCTGCTATGAGGGGAAAAATTAATAAAGATGTAAGTAAGATGGCATCAATCTTAAGACTACAAATAAGCAACCAGACAAGACAGACGGACCTCCAAAGCATTTGCACCAGGTGTCCTGTCATTAAGACTTGGAGAGGAAACTCGGCGACCAACATATACTTGCCCGAATCCTCCCTTTCCAAGCTTTCTGTCAAGTCTGTAGGTGGGCGAATTGCCAATTTGGATCTGTTCCAACCAACCCGAAAAAGATGTATGAGTTATAACACCATCAGTAGTACATCAACATCATATATAATTGCCATACTACATGATATTTAGAATGATGTGATCTTTATAATCTAGGCAACAAAACTCTAATTTCATCAGGAGAAGCAATACCAATAACAAGGACCCAAGAAATCTAGACTGGTGAGGCACCCTGCTGCATAATAACTGCAGTATAAGTAGAGATGTCCAACAACTATAGTCTTGTACTTACAATATGCAATGCAGTCAACCTGTTCAAGTTACTGTACTTCAATAAGATCCAAGGAATAGTATTTTGAGGGAAAATGTATGTACCCACCCTATTTACAGTAACGAGAAATTTTTGGCACAGGTAAATTCACATTGTATCCCAAAAAAAAAAAGCTTCCAAGCAGTACCACCCAAAAATGAAGTACAAATTTGCTAGAAATGGCACATTCTGACTGACGATGCTTGAAACCAGACATCCTCCAGAAATTAAAACAGCAATTATGTGTTTCCTATAATCCTATTGCATTACTCAGCTCAATCATTCGACATATAAACTATACATCACGTAGCTACTCCTTGGAACATATCAAGGCAGAATTTCTGGTTGATGATCTGCCTTGTTGCCAAAAGCACGGATATTGGATAAACTAAAAATAGACACAACGGACATGTCATTGATATGAGCAAAGCTTCCTAATTATCCAATATGGTACAATCATATCATATTACCATACTTGAGCAGCACTAAAAAACAGAACTGATAATTCATGACAATATCTTAACCTTTGAACCAACTCATGAGAGCAAGCCAAATTCATCTCTACTTGAACTCCTAGCACGGAATCTAAACAAGACAATGCCATTCCCCGACCTTAACAGTGCCTAGGAGAAAAACATTCGGCAAAATTTCATCGAATTATCTGATATTCGTCTTTTCCGTTGGGGTCTGAAATAAGGTCGAAACGAACAGTACCAACGAAATTCTGTCCTTGACCCCCCTACACGAGTACAAAATGTCTTGTTTATACATGCAATCGTGATGTTTTATAGATTTGAGACCATTTCTTATGAAATCACATGAAAGCTTTTTAAAAAAATTCAAATTTTGTTCGTTGAAATTTCTGTAATTCTTGAAATTTCATGTTTATCTGTGACCCCAAAATATTTTTCCTAGTACGGCACCCACCCAACGCAATGCAGCATACCGCCCCGAGCGAGTTCACTGGGTTCCAGCCAAAACTCGCCCAATCAGCACCTCGACTCGCTAGTGCTGACGCCTGCCGCGCCACTGGAGCCCTAGAGACCGCTCGATTGCAGTGCGCGCGCGTTCGAAACGAGGATCACGGAGGAGGAAAGAGATCCTTACCGTCTCCGGCAGCGGCGTGGCGCTGCCGTCGTCGCCCGGTGCGGCGCCGGCCCTATCGACGCTCCGGGCGGCGCTGTCGACATCGTCCATCCCCTGCGCTTCCCAGGCACCCTTCTCCCTCTCCTGCTCCCCTCTCCGGCGGCCTCCCCGCCCGCGCGCTGCGGGCTTCTCCTCGATCAAGCGTCTGCTACTCCTACTGTCGTCTTCGCGGGGCGCTGCCCCGCAGGGAAACTCCGGGCGATTGGGACTCCCGGCGGCGCGCACGATGGTGACGATGAAGAGGCGGCGGCGTGGGCGGCGACCGTCTCCGGCAGCGGCGTGGCGCTGCCGTCGTCGCCCGGTGCGGCGCCGGCCCTATCGACGCTCCGGGCGGCGCTGTCGACATCGTCCATCCCCTGCGCTTCCCAGGCACCCTTCTCCCTCTCCTGCTCCCCTCTCCGGCGGCCTCCCCGCCCGCGCGCTGCGGGCTTCTCCTCGATCAAGCGTCTGCTACTCCTACTGTCGTCTTCGCGGGGCGCTGCCCCGCAGGGAAACTCCGGGCGATTGGGACTCCCGGCGGCGCGCACGATGGTGACGATGAAGAGGCGGCGGCGTGGTCGGCGGCGGCGAGCGGATGAGAAGGAACAAACAGGAAAGTAAAAGCAGAGGAGGAGGGGAGCGGGGGGCTGGAAGATTCTGGACGATCTCGTGTGGATCTCTCTCGGCTTCTGGCAGGGACGATTCCTTCCTTCCCAGACTCGTCGACGGCGTAGACACGATACTCCGTCTTCGAGAGGGGGACACGGGAACAACGTGGTTCATGCCATCGGATGCTGTCAACTCAGCGCCGCGTGGTCTGACACTTGCGGGTTAAGGTTAACTAGAACCACGCGCCTTTTGAATCCACCCCGTCAGGGGAGGTAAAAATGGCTTTACGCCCCGCTCTCGCTCCCGCGACTCAGCCGCATTAGGTTTTCGCCGTCACCGCCGCCGGCCCCCCCTCCTCCTCTCCCTCCGGCGTCCTCGCCGGCGGCAAAAGGAGAGGGAAGCCCTCCCTCGTAGCTGTAGGTTTATTGTTTTTGTTGCTTGTTTAATTGTTGCTGTTGTTTGGGCCTATGTGCCGCCCTTTCTCACTCCTCCTCCGGTCTGCCTTGGCCATGGCCGTCGTCGTCGAGGTTCTGCTCGTCACCGGCGGTCTTTCGCTCTGTGCTGGCATGCCGGAGGTCGAGGTGACCTCCAATAAAATCGCCCCCATCCCCATACACCCCCATCCCCTTCACTCCCGCCCAGATCTGGTCGGAATCGATGCCTCGGTCGTCTTTCCCCGACGCCTGCCGCCGTTCCCTCAAAGTGCAGCCCTCTGGAGGGCCTCAACCGGGGATGCGGTCGTCACTGAAGCCTCACGGGCGGCGCTGCTCCGACTGGAGTCGGCAGATCTGCCGCCCCTGCGAACACGGGCGGCAAGGGAGACGAGTCCGCAGGCCTCTGGGATGGCCTCGCCGTCCCTGACCACGACGCCTCCATCAACTCCCTCACCACCTCGTCGGCTTCTCCGCCTCATGCCGGTGCAGCTCGCCTCCGCCTCAACAGGACCTGTCCGGCTTCTCGCCGGACTTGTCTGCCCCTGCGCCGTTTCCTTCGCCAAGCCGATGTCATCTCTTCACCGAGCTGTCACCGCCTTCGAGTTGACATTCTCCCCTTCGTAGTTCTCCAGGGCAACTCCGACCTCGCCGCCCATCCCCGGAGTCGAAGACACTGATCCTTTACACGCCGTCGCCGAGAAATCAACTTCAACTCCTCAGCCGGCGACAAGCTCCACAACAGGCCTTCTTTCCTAGCACCCCATCCTCACACGACGAAGTCATCGGCGACGACTCCGTCGCCGACAGTGACCTGGTCACGGCTGGCACGTGGCAGCCATGCATCGGCATCTGCCGACACATTGGCCATTGCATGTCTCTGGTGCTTGTGAAGCTCAATGCCTATTGTTTGCAGGAATGCAGAGTCCGCAAGACAGGCAGCCTATGATGGTACCTGTTTCCTTGATGTCCTCGACGACATGCCGTGCTCGAGTCCTTAAGGACGTCAACCGCCACGGATGCTCCGATGGCAGCAACTCGGATCTAGCACGTCTGCCTTCGAATGTTCTGCCACCCAGAGGTGCCAACTTTGCCTATCATTTGCGTCCAGGTGAATTGCATACACATTTAATTTTACCGACAATACTTCATCAAGCGGGCAACAAGGCCCTCGATCAACCTACGCTACTGCAGCGAGGCCCCTTCGGCAGCTCTTCAAAAGTCAGCCTGTCGTTAGCTTGTCTTGTAGCTTTTGCCCTGCTCCTTACGAGCATTCACACCCACCTAGGGGTGCAATGTAATCACAAGGGATTATATCCCTTTACTGTGTACTCGGTTTCTCTGGTTTAATATATAAGTACTACAATTATCAAAAAAAAAAGTTAACTAGAACCGTCGTCTGATTCCGGGAGAGGGCAGGACTTTGTGCCACTATTTTTTAATTTACATAGGACAAACGCAGACATTTGTAAAGAACATATGCCACATGTTCTTTGCAAGTTTGTAGTATTTTTTTTTAGCATTGTCATCGGTGTGTGAACCTAGCGGCAAGCAAATTCTCTGTACGAATATATTGTGATGCTTAGGATATGGAAAGATGAGGAAGCGAAACTAAGAATTTGCAAGAGATATTATTTACCATCTTAGGAACTTTCAGATTTAAAAGGTCTTCTTAACAATACAAAGATCTTTTGTTGGGTAAAGTCAAACCGCTAGAATGTCTCGATCTACAAGTTTTAGCTTCCTTTCTTCCTTTGTCATGCTAACAAGAAACAAAGATATTGGCGACCTAGAAGCCAGGGACCTGTACCAACTAGATTTGTCTTATCGTAGATTTTCAATTCCCCTGTCGAGCATAGTGGCTCCATCTATTACTAATTAAAGTTTGCTAATATTTCCTAGATTGGAAGTTGCTATCAAGCTTTGTGTTTCAAATGCCTTGGATCTTTTTTTAGAGAGAGAGAGAGAGAGCGAGGGGGAGAGAGAGAGAGGGCCAGCTTATACTAAGATAAAGATATATGGCCTGGATTATCTATGGAGGCACATTAAACCAAACAAATAGCAAACCCATGAGCTGCCTCATTACATCTACTGACATGAGTAAAGGGAAAAACGATTTTCCTCTAGTTAAGTTTTTTACATCCTAGACAATGATTTTAGTATGGAATCCACCCCATCATCCATGAATTATGAGAGTCAGACGCAACAATAAATTACATTATATTATGTTTTAGAGAAAACAATGTAGTACACTTGATAACTATTGTTTCACCTAATTGTCAACTTTCATCTTAATTTGAATCCCCCTTGCATACACAACAACTCCAACACTCATATGAGGCGGGTCTCTAAAGATTGTTGCATCTACATTGACTGTTAACCATCCATCCGATGGTGGAATTCACTCTTGAGCAGAAGTTTCGTATTCACACCTACGAGATGTTTGGTTGTTTAACGGGGTGCAAAGACATCTCCACAAAAACTTTTATTTGCCAATATTGTTATCAAGTACCTTTTTGCCATTACGGATTGCATTCATAGCCTCCCAAATATGACAAATAGTAATAGCAAGAACCATGGCTTCCTCATAAGTAGTATCAACAAGAAATTAAAAAAGCAATGTTTAATTGATAGGTAGTTATGAATCTCCATCATATCTCTAAGCCAAAATATTTTGTTCATTTCCGTCTAGATGTCATATCCATAAGGGCATATTAAAATGGTTTCTTTCATAGTTTCTTCCCTTCAACATAAATAACTAATATCAGATTTCAAGGATATGACAATTGGCACAGGCGGAAGCTTCTTTTATGGTGGACTGCTAATGTTGTTAGTCGATCCTCGATTATGTTGCAATTACTAGGTTGTTTATACTATATTTTTTCTACAAAGTTGCAAGAAAACATATGAGTATCATTTATATATATTTGACTCTATGGAAGTTTTGGATAACAATATAATATGGATTCCGTTTTTGAACCTTGTATTGGATTACAGCTTGAGCTTTTACAAAAGAAACATATTAGAGGGGTGAGTTTTGTGCTATTTTTTTAATGAAGGTATCTTTTAAAGAAACAAATTACAAGGGGAGGGAGGTGAGAGTCGACATGGAGGAGTGCTGTTGGAGATCTTCACCTTGCGCATATAGCGTCGTGCAGTGCGGGGGCCAGATATTTGGCTTCTCTGCGGTGAGTGTATCAGCTCTACGGGTGGAGGCTATCGACTTCTCGAGGAGAGAGTGGTGGTGTGACAGCGCGGGAAGGAGAAAAACATTTATCCTTACATTTTAAAGGTGTTTTCTCTTACTCCTATATGTGTAGGAAAATACTTTTCAAAATTCAGCATAACACTTAATGTTCATAGTTCTTATAGCTCCAAGTTCTTGTATATAATTACCACAACACGGCAGTATTTCATTTCATTGGGGAAATTATTTTATCGATAATTAATTCAACACATCATTCATTGATACAAAATAGTGACTCGTTTACCACCTCACATTGTTGATTCTCGAGTAGATCGAATCATTGAAGTTGTACCAAATGATTTTCTTTAGAGCAAATTTGCTACAACACACTAGAAAGGTGTGACCTTGGCCACAACACACACCAACTCTTGTAATTAGTTGTGTCACACTCCAAAAGTGTAGTAATTTAGATGCAACACACTAAACAAGAGAAAAATATTATTTTTAACTTTTTTATCTCATTGAACATAACACATTACAACTTAAAACTTTGCATAATGATACATTGCTACATTCTCTAACCATCTAATTTTTGCAGATATTTTCCTCATTATTCACATACTTTGTTTTACACAACAAAAATTATTTTCAATGAAAAGTGATTTAAACAATCATGAAAAAATCTAAAAGAAAAGTTTATCCTAGTTTCAAGTTGTAATGGGTTTCATGCAATGAGGTAATAAAATTAAAAAAATATATTTCTTTTGTTTAGTGTGCTACACCTAAATTAATATTACCACACTTTTGGAGTGTGCTACAACTAAATACGAGATTTGGAATGTGTTGTGCCTAAAATCACACCTTTCTAATGTGTTGTAGCAAATTTGCCCTCTTTTTTACGAGAAGTGATTCTTGAATAGTTACGTGAAGTCTCTCTAAAATGAACTAAGGGGTTCAATTTTTTTTTTAAAAAAGTTCACCCTGATTTTATAAGTGCTTCTCAATAATAAACTAAGAGTTTATCCTAGTTTCCAGCCAGATATATAATCGTTTGTCTTCACATAGTAAAATGGTGATGGAGGTGAGACTTCCGCCACTGTCGTTGTTTTGGCCGACGTGCTCGGTGACCGTGAGGCCGGGTCGCCTCAACGCCGGGGTGGCCACCCTCCGCGGCCGGTAGGTCGAGCTCCATACATCGGTGGCCGACGCTAACGCTGAGTCACACAGGTGGGCCGATACCGATGACGAGACGCGCCTAAAGCATGCCGCTATCAGTTAGTGTTTTCTACTATTGACTTTATTTTATGACTGGAATTCTTTGTCAAATAAATACTAATATGAAAAATATTTTTAGTAAGTTCACTTTTCAAAAGAGAAAATAGATGTATAAAATGAATATAACTCAAACACATGATTCTTATAGTTCTTAGTTCGACGTTGTTGTA
The DNA here is from genome assembly GCA_000970635.1 of Eragrostis tef. Classification (NCBI taxonomy): domain Eukaryota; kingdom Viridiplantae; phylum Streptophyta; class Magnoliopsida; order Poales; family Poaceae; genus Eragrostis; species Eragrostis tef. Next base: position 56,585 of record LAPY01002318.1, read on the forward strand.
TATTACTCCCTTTATATATAAGCCACATTTTATTTAATTATTAGGAACAGCTTTACCAATAATTACTCTATTAATATGTCATTATGTGATCCAAAAAATCTAATAACATACAATTATTTGTGTCACAAAATGCATTAACAGGGTAATCTTTGTTGGTGAAATAAGCTAATCCCACACACACAAAATAGAAGCATCTCCATCAGAACACCTAAAATGAACACCTAAACATAAAAAACTGTTAAAACGGGCAAAAAAAACTGCTCCAACAGATAAATGGATACCAAAATTACCTAGATTTTTTTTTGTCTCCACCTAAATTTCTCTCTCCTCAAATCATGTTTGGGTCTCCACCATCCCAGAAACCTATAATCTCTTCATGCGTGCGGGTGCGGACATTTCCACCGCCATCTCTGCTCCTCGTTCTACCAGCTCTGCCTGCCGCCAAAACTCGCCACCCGCCATCAATATGGCTGCCAAGGTCTAAAGCACCATCACCGGAGCTTGAGGGGGAGGCGGCACAAGGAGGGTGACGAGCTTGAGGAGGGTGGACACAATGAGGCGGGCAAAGCTCCCATGACATATTGGGAGCTCGAATCCTCTCCTCCAGGCCCACATCACCTCCCTTCTCCCCGCATTTGGCCTGGACAAGCTGGAGGGTTCGGCGGGGGCGAGCTCGAGGCGGCGGCGCGGGCAAGCTCGAGGTCACCCTGGATGGCAAGTTGGAGCAGGAGATTCGATTGGGCTATGTTGCCAAGAGCGAAGGAGAAATCGTGAAGTGTGGATAAAGTTAGCAATTTTGCAGAAAAGCCCTCACAGAAAGTTATAATTATTCATTGTTTTCTGTGTTTTGACATTTTAATAAAATCCTTCCTAAAGTGAAGGGTATTTTCAAAAGGCTTAATAGGAATTCAGTTTTAGGTAGTCTGCTAGAGAGGAGCACAAAAGTTTGTTTGACCATTCTTCGCTCTCGGTATCCAAATTTGATACACTATTGGAGATGCTCTAAGTCTTACGTTAATAGATGGAGGGAACATGTTAACTTGCCAAAAAGTAAGGAGCATACACACTCGTTTATCAAGAGCGAAGAAGACTTGTTGATGCACAAATAAAAGTAGCGTACCCAAACACAGTACTTGTTGCCAATTATAATATTTTTGCAGGAACAACACATGGTGCTGCCTGTTAAAAAATTCATAGTTAGGCGAACGCAGTGGGAGTGTGGGACACTCACTGCTCTCAATTAAGCAGGCGCGCGTCTAACCAGAAAGCTCCAAAGACAAAAAGCAAAATCAATCATCGGTGACCTTTTTATTATTCAAATAGATTGGGCACCCGTTTAATTTTATTTTCTGAAAAAGAATAGAGTGGCATGCTGGTCTCCTATGCATTCATATATATAGAAAAAAAAAGAGAACGAATGCAAAAACTACCGTCTGGAAACAAAAGCTCCACGGAGACAGAAAGTCTGAAAGCAAATGAGCCACCGGCCGGGCGCTTTGTCACGCCCCGAGATGCGCGCCATAGATTAACGCAGGCAAAGAAAAGCAGCCGTGCGTGGCAGCTCGCAGCACGCCTGTACGTTCGTGCACGTCGAGCTCTGAAACGTGCTTCTACCGTCTGATCACGATGCGACGAACAGCTGCAAAGGCTCAACACCACAGCAGCATGTGCTGATGATGTGCCTCCCTCTTCTGGCGGATGTGATATGTCACGTCTCCGTATGCAAGGACTGCCCATATGATTGAACTTAAGTAAGATATATGGATCTTGTTGGCCGATTTTTTTCTCTCTGTATACAGATGGATCAAAAGGACGAACAGCTTGAGATGGTCCCTTTCGTCTTCTAATCTTGGGTTAAATCAAGCTTATAGAGCGGCCTCTTAATTTCTCAGATTATTTTTTCTTCGTTGGGTTGACTTCTCCCACCATGGGGAGGTAAATTTCTTTCTGTAAATTAGACAACATATTTTGACTATGGAGTTATACTCTTTCCAGGATTTGGATAATTCTTAATTCCCGAGTTAAAAAATCCATTTTTTTCTTCAATCTTTTCAGTTTTGATTGCCGGATTCTGACGAGTTGTAACTGCAAGATTTTGCTGGTTCTAGCTAGTATTTCAAAAAGGGATATTTCTTTTTCAGTTTTTGAAAGAATTTTTATGTTCGCTTTGCATTATTACCTACCTGGTTGCATAATCAAGGGTTCAAATTGCATCCGCCACAATTTTCTTGAAAAAGAATATCTAGCCCCAAGTGGATCGATTTGAGAAATTCAAACGGAATTATGAGAACTACAGTTAAAAGGTTTATCATTATCACCCAATAATTCAGACATGGATCTCAGCTTTGAGATATACCCGAGTGAATCTGAAACAGAAGCTCTGCTGCATATGGCGGCCATGCATGCAAGCAAGGACATGGGAGAGGGGCGAAGCTTTACGCGAATAATTGAGTAGCTTGACCCAGGTTGTCGTGAGCAAAAAGGTCAGGTTTGCTTAGCATCTGAGACAGACAATGGCATCCTCCTCCTTTTCTTCTTGGCAGGGTGTGTGTACCCTTTCTTGTTCAGAGATCAAGATAGGAATCACACGGCTGGCAGTGACCTGAGGACAACTACATCCGCGTCGGTGCTCGCGTGCTTGAGCCGTGTTCCGGATCAGGAGATAATCCATCATTGTTCTTTGTTAAACGCTTAGACATGCCAGTTCTTGATCGAAAGGCTTAACTATAAAAAGCGAGATCGTGAAGAATGCCCAAAATGTGTTGTCTTCACCAACCACGGCCATTCAATTTCTTCTAACATTGAAATTATCTCAAATTGATTATCAAACTAAAGTACAATTAATTAATTAACCGAATAATATCGATGTGGATGTTCTCGTGGTCGATCGGAGACAATTCGTGTTTCTTGCACAGATCCCAGCATATATCCTTGCTTCGCCGCGCTCGCGAGAGCACGGTCGCCATCGTCGCCCATGCATGCATGCAACCACGGACAGAACAGAAGGTACGCGACACGCGCGTACGTCACACGGATGATTACCGTCGCTTAATTGTCGCTACCCGCGGCGGCGCAGGTGTGCGTCGGGCGTGGCGGCGTACGGCTGCATCCTGAGCTGCTCGTAGAACTTCCTGATGAAGTCGTCGGCCTCGGCGTCGACGCGCTCGCCGCCGCACCCGTCCTCCGGCACGGCGGGGGACCGCGAG
>LAPY01002318.1:60241-73786 GCA_000970635.1 Eragrostis tef
ACGACGGCCGCGGCCCTTGTTGGCGGCGAAGGGGAAGAGGCCGTAGTACGGCGGGTACGACGGCGTGGTGGTGCAGCTGAACTCCACCTCCCGCGGGTGGCCGTAGAACGACGCCAGGGAAGACGACGACGACGACGATGCGGCGGCGCCGTACGACGACGACGTGAGGCGGGGGCCGCCGCCAGGAGGCCGCGCAGCGCGCGCCCGGCGAGCTTGCCGCGGCCCAGGAGGAGGTGGACGTCCATCATGATGCGCCTGCGGGAGAGGCCGCGCCGGAGCATGTGGCACACGGCGAGGACCACGTGCCACAGCCGCCGCGCCATGCCGGGCTCCATGGGCCGCCGCGCCGGCGTCGTCGCGAGATCCATCGGTCGGTACCTAGCTCTGCGTCCGGGAGCCTCCAATCAAGAATGTATGTCTGCTCTGCTGCAACAATTGGGAGAGATCAACCTGACAGGGCTAAATGATTTTGTCCCAAACTTGTGGTTGCTGATTAGCTTGCTGATGAGCTTCTTGGCTGCTTGATGGGAACGGAATGGAATGGAATGAGTAGGATGGGGAGGAGAGGGGGCAGGTATTTAAGGGAGGAAACCTTTGCAAGGCCCCACATATGCAAGCAAGCAAGGAAGGGTTAGTGCAGGTTACTTAATTTTTTTTCTCCCCCTGGTTGGACTTGTCACTTGTGTGGTGGAGCTCTCAATAGTGGCCCAAGAGAGTCTGAACAGATAGAAAGGAAGGTTGCTCCTTTAGTTCGGTGCAATGTGAAATTGACACTAGAGATGTACATGACTCGGTTGGTGGAGTGGTTAATTTCCAAAGCCAGCTTCATAATTGTCAAGTAGTATCAAAAAGTTCACTTTGGCGAATGTATGTGCCATACCTATGTAGTGTGAAAATACTTAGAACAGGTCAGTGGCGGCTGCAACAAGTAAACAAGGAAGACCAGCTAGCTCAGCGCAGTAGGAAAACAGAGGAAAATTTCATGGGAGAGACCCAAATGCGGCGGTGACAAATAAAGGTAGTCTAGCTAGGTCAATGCAAAAAAAAAAGTCACTCGAAAAAAAAAATGAGAATTTTTGGCAATTTAACAGGACTTACAAAAGAAAAGAAATGCTCGTGCATTAATTGTTTGTTAGCGAACAGATCAGCAGACTAGACAAAATGTTGCGTGCCCAAGAAAATGGGGTTATTACGATGGGCAAACAGCCCATGACACCTTTTGGCAAGATCGAAATACAGTACAGAACTGGTCAAAAAGAGGATATACAAGACGCTGATTTCGTGCCCTGATGCTCACTAAAGCTGAGCTTATTCCTTAGTGAGGAAGTGAGGAATTTCTCCTCCTTTAATCTAGTTTCTTTTCTTGCTTGATTATGGTGCTTGTGTTCTTGGCTTTGGATAAAGCTGGTCATCGATCAGCTCGGAGCTCAAGGACCATGGCTTTCCTCAGGCAATGCTCATCGAGGTTACTTTTGGTATAAGGAATACTATGGCTGTGTACATGTAGCCTTGGTCACAAAAAGGGTCCAGAACAAACTTGAGCTAGACTCACTATTTTTCTTTTAAACAACATCATGATCACTGAATCTACATTGTTTCTCAAATTATAGGAGGCTCCAGAAATAGATTCTATGTGTCGAACTGAACATGAAAGACCATTATTCATGAATATTCATTCCAGTTGACTTGTGATACACTTTTCCACATTTCTATATTATTATTACGAGTCTCTGAATGGAAATGTTAAGACTTCTAGTTTCATTTAGGGATATTTGTCCACATGACCCTAGAAAAGTGGGGTTTTGTCCAGTAGGCACCATAAAACTCGATTTTGCCTCGTGGACACTATAAAATTGATATTTGTCTACAACACACTATAGCAGCAAAAATAGATTATTTTGAAGTTTATATCTCAATGCAGAAAATCTGGCCCAACGTGAAATTTTTCAAAGAGATATGGCATTTCCCTATGCATGAGATTTTTTTAAATATATTTTAATCTGATTGTTTGCATTGTTTTGATTTAAAAATAAATATTGCATTGGTAGAAAACCAATCCGATTAAAATCCATAAAAATCACATGGTAAGGGAATGCTAAGTTTCACAAAAGTTCATACTGTCTACAAGACAAATCAAGTTGTGTGTCTGAGAAACAAAACCACCCTTTTTCAGTGTCATGTGGACAAAAAATGCTTTCTTTTATCATCATTTCATTCATGGACTCGTATAGTTTGGACTAGTCAAGGTAAGTATCAAGATCCGTGCTTAACCTAGCTTGCCGAAATGAAAAATGTTACAAGAAACAGCTGCAGTTATTCTGAAATCTCCTGTTTTATAGGCAAAATCGAACGTATATTTTCTTATTTTCTTTTGTGTGCATATAGATATTCTTAATTTTATTTTTACAAAATTCATAGGAAAATCAATATTCATAGCACAGAGGGGACATACAAAATATAATGAACATAGACTAGGAGATAAAATATATTCTACAGGAATGTAGCAAAGGGGACGACACTAGAAAAATAAGGCATCTATATAGAATATCCCTGTGCGTTTTTGCCACACAGGGATATCCCAGCCATCAAAGCTACTTTCATTAGAGTTTCTAAAAAATGTACAGAATCTAAGCTTTTAAGTTGTACAGAATTATCATTTAAGTTAAACTTGAGGTTATCATCCAAAATAGTGTGAAATGTGTTAGCTGTCTTAACAAGATACCACAGTTTACCCGTAGTACATACGTGTAGCAAGGCCGTCTCAGTGGTTCTTTTAGGATACGATCATAATAATTATGAAGGAATTCGTTGGAAAATGTTACAGTTACCAGAGGTCCCACTTATAATAATCTTAACGGTATATAGGTTCAATGATGGGTTGAAACGTGTCCTAAGTAATTAAAAAGCAAATACACTGTGCTTGAATATCGTTGCTTGCTTCATGCATAACAATATTGATTGACTGCGCAAACAACATACATTGCAATGTGCTATAGGAACATAATCCAACTGTCACATCAGACTTCATCCAGATTTAGATTAATATATTTGATCCGTCTTATCCTTTGGAAGATTAAGATATTATAAGCAAAGTTGGACGCTAAATGGCCAAAATAGATGTGGGGTAGTAGCAGGTCTTGTGCGCAAGTAGGTTTGCGCTCCCCAGCATGTGTCCCCTCTCATGGTGGTAGAATATCGGAGAAAAGCAACTCCAACCAAAGGCAACACACAAACAAAAGGCATTCCACAAACCCTACGTTATATGTGCACTTTTGCCAAACCAAGGGCCCTTTGCTTTTTTTCCCCCTTCAGTTGTGGCTAGTGCCCTGTTTTCTAGCTAGCACACTGTCTGGGACTGTTACCTCTACCGGTATCTATTTTGTGTAAATGTGTTTAGATCCTATTATTAAAATAGTTGCACAAACTCTGCATTATAGAATGCGTACAGCATGCCTCTAGAATGGTAAATATAAAATATTATGCGTTATTGATGTATAAATGGGACCACTTGTGCAAATGGTTTGCACAAACTTTCATTACCACAATTTGTTGTGATTAGAAGTTACTACAAGTACTGAGAAGTTAAACAAGCTAAATGATTGCCCACAATGATCTGCTTTCCTGGCTTGGCCTTTCCAGAAAGGTTGGCTGACCACTTGTGCAAATGGTTTGCACAAACTTTCATTACCACAATTTGTTGTGATTAGAAGTTACTACAAGTACTGAGAAGTTAAACAAGCTAAATGATTGCCCACAATGATCTGCTTTCTTGGCTTGGCCTTTCCAGAAAGGTTGGCTGAGTAAGAGAGCAAAGTTACCTACTTGAAAGGAACCGGTCATTTTTCATCTGTTTTCTCCTAGCAATTTTTTATTGATCACCAGCTCTTGATTAGTTCTCATTCGATTCCAAACCAACACCGGAACCAGTTTCGTTCTCGATCTATCCCTCCATAAGCAATACAAATATGTAAGATGGAGCGATATCTTCACTACTGAAACATACCATTCTGAACAATTAGGCAGCCTAGTTGACCTATTTCACTGGTCGGAAGCTTTCTGCATGCACATGTTTTTGTTGGAATTAACTAGCACACAGAATTAAAGAAGGCATGTTTCATTTTGTCAGGCAAAGGATTTGACGAACGTTTATTCCTCTATTAATAAGTCACTTGTCTGCTATAAAATTTTCTGTCATAATTAAGTATTTTTATAATATAAGTATGATAACATCAGTGTGTTGTCATTAAAAATATATTACTGGTAATTGTTGGTGAATCATTGTCTTGACAAAATCAAAAACATCTACCATAGAGAGGTCTATGACCATTCAATTAAGAATAGTGACGATAGTTGTATAGTTCAAGAATTTCATCATGTTAGTCAGGGTATAACAAGCAATACAAGCAATTCCTTAAACTATAGTCACAAAAAAAGTAAGTATCCCATAGACTTTTATGTACGCTAAATTGCACAGCATGGGGAAATTCATGTTCTTGCACTGAATTAGATGAGAAACAATTGTTACGATGCCATGGGTCCATAAAAACTGATGTGCTTAGATTAACTACTAAGGATAAGGTGGTACCAACATAATCAATTGCATCCACCAAATAAGTTGTGGATGTTCTTCATTCCATTGTTAAACATGTTAGATCAATGCTGGCATGCTGCATAACAAATCATTCCTCAAACCTCACATTGTTTTATTAGATATTGTACGTGATAACTGTCGTGCACTGTTTAGCTGTTTGGATTGAACTTATCCATAAGTGCACTTTGCTAATAATTCGGTATTAAAATAACAAGGCGACCTTTGCTCTTTATGCAAGTATATTCTGGTGCACTTTGCTTTTTGTCTTGCTTTTCTTTATTTGAAACTAAATTACTCCCACTATCCTGAGGTGGGTTTGGTTGGGTTTCCTTTTCATCATATGCAATTTTTGTTAGCCATTAGCCCAATACTATTACAATTTGTATGTGACCATATAGTAGTGGGAACAAAAGCAAAGGTAAACAGATTCAGTAAGGCCACACACGAACTCCTCAGGTAATGGACACAGTCACTTGCTCTCGCCAGCTCATGTCTTCTAGTATAGAGAGGATCCATCCCACACATGGAGCGCCCTCCAGTCTAGTCCACTAGTAAAAAGAGGAGGGGAAAAGGCTGCCAGCTTTAATTGATATACACATAGATTATGTCCTTTTATTGCTTCTTTAAACAGTTTCTTCTTTCTTTGCAAAAGATAGAACACATGTGAAGATACGTGAATATACGCACATCGTGTTTGTACTTGGTAGCTTAGTAATTGTTGATAACTATATGAAAACAAAACAAATGCCATCAATTGTGTTAGTTTGCACGTGGAACATATATATTAATGCTCTGGGTAAGAAAACACTTTTAATAAATTCTAATTTTCTTGATGGGCTGTAATTATTAACTGATAAGAAATACCATTTTGATCCTACCATGATAGGTTGTTACGTGCTAGTGTAGCGTCATCATCACCATGCACTGAGAAGAAAAAGGCATTTTGTCCATCATACATACGTAAGTGACTTGATCCACAAACCTTGTCTTTGCTTTCTTAATGGTACGCAGTCTAGCAAATTCGTTGAGGATGATTGAACAGGGAGGAGCTGAGCGTCCTGATATTGTTTCAAACTTTTTCAGAACTATGGCAAATCCATTCCTGTACCTGTGTAACTCTTTGTTTAAGTGTGATTATGTGTTTGTGCAATAAATGGATCATTTGCACGGCCGCTATCTATGGAAAAACAATGATTGGGTCACTATATCGCAACATATTGTCAGTATCTATTTTTGTTCTCTACATTAAAAATTCTATTAGAGTTCCTCTCAGAGGCGAAACTTATTAAGGTTGAACCGTAAACCGCCTGTGATAGTGTGTGTGTAGATATGCTGTATCATGATTCAATCTATCTCTGCACAGCAATAGAGCCCAGATACACATTGATCTCAGATCTCGTGTCACGAACAATATGAGTGCCTGAGTGCCACATGGCGGTTTTAAGAAATCAAGCTGTTTTAGTATACATCAGCCATGATCATTGAGCAAGAACGTGTCCAGTGTTCTTGCTAACTGATGAAGAAGAAGACACTTGTACATTGGCCAGCACCAAATGGCCCATTTCTGTATCTACCAGCAGCGTCCAATAATGTTCATGAAGGGGCCTATCTAGGTCTGGGTGACACTTGGCTGTCATGGCCGGGCCGGGGAGGGTCGATCGATGGGAATTCACCCGTGGCAGGACAAGGAAAGAAAGTTGCTGGCTGGCTAGGTCACGAGGATAAGGACCAGACGACGCCATGGCCAAGGATCTTTGAGCTCTGTGGCTGCTGGTAACTCGAAAGGGACGGGAGCTGCTGGGAGAGGAAGGGATGCAGGGGCCTAATGATTTGATGGATTTGGGCGCGCCAATGGAAAGCAGCAAAGGTGGCGAGCGCTTTGGAAAAAAGCGAGCAAAAAGCTGGTGACAGGGCTAGCTTAGTTGGAGTGTGCTTTTTCCTGCTAATATTTCGTAAAGTGAAATGCTGGTTTTGGTCCACCTGCATGCCTTTACCTTGGCATGGATGCAATAGCTTCGGGCAGGGAGGGTCAATTCCTCGAAAATTTAGATTGTTTGGAGCCAAGAAAACATTTAGTAACATTCAGATTGTTTGGCACCAAGTATTATGTGTGTATTTTCCTGAAGATTTGTAATCCCTTATTGTTAGTATTACCATCTTTCTGTCATATACAGTTAAAATTGTTTTTTTTTTGATCAAACATACCTGTATTCATTGATAAGAAAAACGTACACAGGAACCGAATATAGTTACGTTCTGAAAGGACACAGAAGGCAGCTGCCTATTTTGCACAAACGCCCCTAGAAAATAAAAATAACACAAAGAGACCCTTGGAGCATGTGCTTGCCGAACCGTGGAATCCACCGCCACCGGTTGCCGCCGCTGGAGGCTGAATCCCATCGCCACTTTTCTCAGATCCGCCGGAGCTCCATCGCCAACAGGCTTTAACAAGAGCCGAAGTAGACACTCGCATCCACAGACGAGATGAAGCAAGAGCTGAACGCGCTTCGGCCTGGGACACTCCCGATCGATGGGAATTCACCCGTGGCAGGACAAGGAAAGAAAGTTGCTGGCTGGCTAGGTCACGAGGATAAGGACCAGACGACGCCATGGCCAAGGATCTTTGAGCTCTGTGGCTGCTGGTAACTCGAAAGGGACGGGAGCTGCTGGGAGAGGAAGGGATGCAGGGGCCTAATGATTTGATGGATTTGGGCGCGCCAATGGAAAGCAGCAAAGGTGGCGAGCGCTTTGGAAAAAAGCGAGCAAAAAGCTGGTGACAGGGCTAGCTTAGTTGGAGTGTGCTTTTTCCTGCTAATATTTCGTAAAGTGAAATGCTGGTTTTGGTCCACCTGCATGCCTTTACCTTGGCATGGATGCAATAGCTTCGGGCAGGGAGGGTCAATTCCTCGAAAATTTAGATTGTTTGGAGCCAAGAAAACATTTAGTAACATTCAGATTGTTTGGCACCAAGTATTATGTGTGTATTTTCCTGAAGATTTGTAATCCCTTATTGTTAGTATTACCATCTTTCTGTCATATACAGTTAAAATTGTTTTTTTTTTGATCAAACATACCTGTATTCATTGATAAGAAAAACGTACACAGGAACCGAATATAGTTACGTTCTGAAAGGACACAGAAGGCAGCTGCCTATTTTGCACAAACGCCCCTAGAAAATAAAAATAACACAAAGAGACCCTTGGAGCATGTGCTTGCCGAACCGTGGAATCCACCGCCACCGGTTGCCGCCGCTGGAGGCTGAATCCCATCGCCACTTTTCTCAGATCCGCCGGAGCTCCATCGCCAACAGGCTTTAACAAGAGCCGAAGTAGACACTCGCATCCACAGACGAGATGAAGCAAGAGCTGAACGCGCATCGGCCGGGGACACACCCCAAGCTCCGAGGACCATGGATCGAGGCTCACCGCCGACGAACGACATCGCCGCGGGAAGCTTGAGCCCGATCCACTCGCCTGTCTTCCGCAAGACCTGCAACTGCTGCTGCATCCTTGGACTACGATGTCAGCGAATCCATCGCCCTGCCGGGTCAAGGAACTGCCGACGACCACTCCTATACAGGGACCCCTCCGGGGTACCACTCCTCCATGAGCTCGTCACCGGCGCCGGAGAAGAACGCCGTCGAGACGGAGGAGAGCTCGGGAGACCTTATTCCATGGACGCACCACCGCTGCCGCCTCGCCGATGAGCCCCGGACACCATCCCCTTGACCTACAGCTAGGAACTACCTCACCAGCCAACAGATCCGCCGTCTTCCCCGCCTCCCGACGCCCAAAGGGCTGCCGGAGGCGAGCAAGACCGGCGAATCGGCCGGCGGCGAAACGAAAGCTCCTTTTCGCCTCTCCCCTCACCTGGAGCACCCGAGAGGCCGAGAAGGTTGGCAAAAGCACATTACACTCTAGCAACATTTAAGGGGGAGCAAATTATTATGGGGTCACAGTTATGCTTTTTATTTTGGTATTCCCTTGATTAACTAGAGGTTCATCATGTTATTTGGTCCTTGATTCCATTGCGATATAGTCTAGGCACTACACCATGGTCCATGGCAAGCCTTTCCCAACACTTTCTACAGTCGGCGAAGGTTCATCATGTTATTCTGTCCTTGATTCCACTGCGATATAGTTTTCAGTTTTGGCACAAATGGTTAAATTACTCATCATCTCATACTTCTTAATTGTTTTCTTAGAGTTGCACTAATTAATATTGTTATCTGTTCATGAAGCTAGATGGAACGGCTATAAAGAATATCCATCACCTTGCTCATCTTGTGGACAGTAAGTGTTGACTGCCTCATGTCTGAATGACCATGTCCTTTCGTTCCTGCACATCCGTGATCATGTTTCAATGTTAGTATGCATCCTATATAAAGATAAGTTTCTGACATTCGAATCGAAGACTTCTTCCTGGTCGTTTATTTTACTTAATTATTTATAAGGCGTAGCGCCCATGTACCAACAGTCGTGCGGCCGGGCTAAACGCGAGGGTATCCGTCGAAACGTGCTAGTGACCGCCTAATAAGAGACCTTGCTCTATTCCGGCAGATTAGGCGCGAGGCGTTGAGGCCAACAGGCAACAGCGCGACGTATTCGAGCTCCCTGTTTGCTTGTTCTAGATCACTTGCAGCCCGGGTAGGTCAGCAGATTCATGGCCTTTCCATTAAGGCTGAATTGTCGAGAGCGGGCTCATGGATGTGTACTACAAATGTGACTTGATGCTCTGATGGGGAGGCTGCCCTGATGGTGTTCCGCACTAGTCGAAATCTCAATTGTCAGTGTAGGATTTGAATTGTTCAAAATGGACTGGAGGAGGAGGCATTTGAATTGTTCGCTGACATGGTCAGTGTAGGATTCTGCATCATTGACGCAAGGAAAAAGTTCATTTAACTACCCTCAAGTATTCTCGTAGTTTACTTAACCCCTTAAACTAATTTTTGATCCATTTTACTCCTTTTAACTATTTAGATTGGTTTAATTCACTCCCTCATGAATTTTTTCTTTTTTTATCTCTACGTACACATCATGTTTGACCATAAAATTTTGTAAAATTATATGTTAAAACATACCTTATGTTAGAAATTTTTTTAAAAAAAATTAAAAAAATCTATACAGAAAGTATGTCATACAGATTCGACATATACGATAGAATAATGCAAAACAATATTAAAAAAAATCTGAAACAACTTTTTTAGCATAGAGAATGATGTCATCTACCATCTTGCAAAATTTAAGCTTCAAATATAACCCCATATAAAGAGAAACAAAAATGTAAAAATTCACGAGAGGTGAATTGAACCAATCTAGATAGTTCAGGGTAGTAAATTAGACCAAAATTTAGTTTAGGAGGTTAAGTGAACTACATGGATACTTGAGGGTAGTAAAATGGACTTCTTTCTTGACGCAAAGACGGTGTCTTCCGAGGCCTTCGGTGCTTGTGCACCATTTGCTCCTGGGAAGCAGATTCACGCGCTGGTCATCTATAAATTCTTTGGAGGGAACACCTAGGTCTGCAACGGTCTGATCAAAACGCATTCAAAATGCGGTGAGCTACAAGAGTCTATCAAAGTGTTTGATGGAATGACTATTAAGAATTCAATATCGTGGAACTCCATTGTTGCAGCCTCCGCCTAACATGGTAACAGTTCGGAAGTATTTAGACAGTTTTGAGCCCATGAAAGCTGATGGCGCCAAGCCCACTGATGTCACATTTTTGTCACTGCTCCATGGATGTAGTCATGTTGGATCAGCCAAGAAAGGGTGGAGCATTAGGCATGTGTTGTTGAGATGGTTGGCCGGGCTGGACAGTTAGACGATGTGAAAGCATTTGTACAAGAGGGACACTTCAAGGACAGTGCTTTTCTTTGGCATGCTCTCATGGGAGCCTGTAGCTTCCATAAAAACTCAGAAGTTGGGAGATACTATATGCAACAAACAAGTTGCTCATCCTTGACCCGGACTGTATTGCTGTCTGCGTCATGCTGTCAAACAGATACTCATCGGAGGGCACATGGGACGATAGAACTTGGGTCATGAAAAGATGAGGGAGATAGGCTTGAGGAAGTACTGGCCAGAGGGGGTGATTGAGCTTGAGAAGGATTTCCGTTTGTTGGGCCGCATTCTGCTGCCGTTGATGATGGGCTGTTGCGGTTGTCTGTAGTTGCTTTGTGAAAAGTGAGGCGTGTAGTATCCGTTTCAGTTTCTAACATGTCTGATTTTTTTAGGGAACCATACATGATTTTAAGTGGCAGATGTTCAGGACCTTTTATTCAGGTCCCAGTTGAAATATGTGCAAAACAGATTCTCGTTTGCACCTCGGCGCCGGCCTGCGCGGCGCGCACGACGACCTCGCCCCATGCCACCGGCAGCTAGCGCGGCACCACCGGCAGCGTCACGCCGGCGCGAGCTCCTGCATGGCATAGAACGGCGCGTCTCCGATCCCCGAGTGCGCACAGGACCGACGGGTAGGTTGTGCGCGTCGATGGAGGCTGCGGCGTCAAATGGCGTACTGGACGCGGTGGCAATGTGTAGGGAACGGCATGGTGCGGCCGCCGGAGTAGGATTCGTGGTTATCAGGGTCGACGGCGCGATGAAAAGCACCGCAGGCCGGCCCGAGGCACGCTGCTGTGCTGCGGGAGCTTGCGGAGGTGGGAAGTGGAGGCTCAATGGACATGGCCCATCACAAGGTCGGTAGTGCAAGCACAGTGGAAGATATGTCAGTGCGTGTCACACACTGACGCGCGGATGGTGGTCAAGTTCATTTAGTTGCATGTTACTTTGCTACAATGCAATGATTTACTCCTTGGAACGATAGACCGCCGTCACAAAAGGAAAAAACAGCAAATAATTCTAATCACTTTTGTTTGGCGAGACAAATTATCACACAATAGAAAACTATATTCAGAGTTTGAGAGAGAACCAATCTGTTTTTTTTTGGGTAGAAAATAATGAAAATAGTTTTTGGGCTTTGTGTTTCCGCACCTAGCAGTTCAGCCATGCATTACAGACGCAGTCTATTATGAAATTTCCATCCACGCCCAGCACAGAACTTCATGGCTATAATGGTCGTTCGTTCTTTCATATCCGAACATGTTTCAATGTTAATATATACAGTATGTATGCAGCCTACAAAGACAAGTTCTTGACATTCAATTTCAAATCAGAAGGACCAGGAAGAAATTAGTGTTGCATCTTTAGATATTTCAAGAAGCATGCCATTCTTTCTGTTCGGTTATCTGTCTATCCGAGCAGCATGTTGATTAAACAAAGGAAGATTTGGTGAATGTCATATCACAAACTTTGAAATGTGAATCGATTGCCTTACACGGACGTGAATGATTTCTTTCCTTTTTAAATGTATGATCAACTAAAAATGAAATTTCAGTTGAAACACCAAAAAAGTCGGCTAATTGTAAACACTTTCCTCGTTGAAAAGTCTGTAATTCAGCTGTGGATGTATGTTGTCATGGGATTAGTATTGAGGTACAAGCAAATGCAATTTCTGCCAAGAGAAAAAAATCCGACCGGTCACAAAAACCACCCAACCTTTTTATTTTACAAAATTATTTTAAATTAAACATTAATTTCACATCCTATAAACAAGCAAGACTCAGACTCTATTACTCGCATAAGACATGTATTAAATAACAACTTGTGACTAAAGATAAAAATTACATGTTGATAGGAATAAAGAAAAATAATGGTTTCTTTTAGAAAACAAGGCTTTATTAGGTCCCCAGCCTCTGATGAAGCCTATCATACCAGACTAAGTTCTTCGTTTGTACAAAAAAAGAACAAATTAAAGAACACATCAAGCAATTATCCAAACACGGGGAGCTACAAATAGAGAAAAGAAACTGGGTCTACTCTTCCACTCATGGACATGCCTTGATCTCTCAGAAGTTGTCACCAGATGGTCAGCTTGCTTGCTGAGTATCATTCTTGTCCGCATCGCACATGCCCCTCACATCTTCCATCCTTTGATACGAGCTTTATTTTCCGACAAAACATATAAAAGCCAACCCATACCTGTATCATAGCCCCATACAACTCTCTGCACTGGCAACACCCCACTGGAAATCACATTCCTCAGACATTCAGCACGAAACCACCATATGAGCCATAGGAACAGTTTTATCAATGTCCAAACCTCTCTAACATTGCAGCTGATTATCTTACATGGGCACCAACCTATTAATCCGCTTCCATTGAACAATTCTCAACTAGCTTAGCGTTCCCATTATCCTTGTAGAAACTCTATAATGTACCTTCTAAACTTTATATTGTACAGCTTAATCTCTAGAACTTATTTAACTGAACAGTGCTGGTTCACAGTAATCTCAAAAAATTCAGAAAACTGATACTTAAGAGGGCACTCTCCAGACCGGCAGTCATGCCAAACCCTTAATTACTGTGACCCTTCCTAACTGCTATTTCTAAACTAGCAGCTAGCACATCCACAACTATATGAAATACTAGGAGGAGAGTGGATCTCCTTGCCTAAGTCCTTTATGGCTTTTAAAATAAGGGTAGCCACACAACTATAAGAATAAGTGTACAGAACATTCCATCTTTTAAATTGTGTTCTGAGTATATATAAAGGTAGCCACACCACTTTAAGAATAAGTTCTAGCTCCGTATATATTTTCTAAAATCATGAGACAAAACAAAATAGTTACAAAATGTGTCTTGTTAACTAACATTTTTGACTATCTAGGGATCATACTAATGTAACCAAATCTTATAACCAAGGCTAATAGTTGTATTGTCATATATCAATATAGCGATATTTTTTTCTTCTAAGGTCTCCTATCTAGAAACATCAACTAAAAATATCAAACCATAGACAACTTTTTCCATTAATTTATGGATTTCCCAATTTTACTATTGTAGGATTGGTGGGAGTACCAATAGTGGATAGGTGGTGGTGTGGTGGGGGGGGGG
>LAPY01002319.1:69717-88492 GCA_000970635.1 Eragrostis tef
CGCTTTCTGGACTCGGCAGGCGCCGCTGCTTCATGTCAGCCAACCGCGACGAGTCGTCGTCGTCGAGCAGCAGAGCTCACTTCATGTCGTTGCCCTTGCACTCAACGCGGTTGCACGCAGGTGCGGGGCGGTCGCTATTTCGAATAGTGACCGGGCCGACGCTATTCGAAATAGCGACCACCCCGGGTCAATGAAATCCGCGCGATCAGCGCCGTGCGGTCCGCGTCGAATGGGTGGACTGACTCGATCGGAGGAAGGCGGTGGGCGACGGCGGAGCCTGACGCGACGCGGCCGCGGAGCTCGCCGGCTGCAACCTCCGCGTCGCTTGCGCTGGTCCGTTTCGGCGGACGGAGATTGCCGGCATGCAGTCGCAGCGTGGGGCGCGGAGCTAGCGTGTCTTCGACGATCCCTGGCACCTGTGGATCATCGGATCCATGCGCGCGTCCCGGTGGCGCTCAAGCCGCATTCCGAGTGCGAGCTGAGCTGGACCACGGCACGGCGGCACAAACCTGACACCACTATGATCGCGGCATCGGCCGGCCTTAGTAGCCTCGTCGAGTGGGCCAGGGCGGGCTTGTTATGGCAGGGGCAGCACCAAAATTCAGCCGTGTAATAGATGGGCTTGGATTCACCGTCGAGAATGGCCCAAGCCCAACTAAGATTTAAAAGCAACTAGCCGTTGGGCTCGCTCCCACCATCCACAGCTCCTCAGCTCAGCTACAACCGCTCAATCTGCTTTGGCAGTGCCAAATTGGCAGCACTATGGTACGGCAGGGGCTTTGCTTGTTTTGAACTTCGGACTCGAGACGAGAGGGGGCTCAATGAAGCCATTTAAGTCGTCCAAATGTTCTTTCGTTTTCTTTTTGCAATGTCAAAATAAACGGGAAGCATACTAAAAACACGTGTATATTTCTTGTCAATTCAAGAACCTGACTATTGTTATCTATACATATTTTGATAATGTTTTGGTACGATAATTTGTATATTTTATTTATTTATTTATTGTCTTCTTGCCTATACATATTTTGTGTTGCTGGCTCTCTTTTTATTGACAATCATTGAGTATGGGATACAGAAAAAAAAAATTGCCAACAAAATAGCACGCAAACACATAAGAGGATGCCATATTTTACTTGTGTACTATAGGGACAATTTATATGGAAAGCATTTTCAAATAGCACGCTTATTATGTTTATGAGCACCAAGACAAGAGAAAATAACGATTAATAAAGACAAAATCGAGTCAAAACCTATTGAAATAGAGGGAGTAATAAGAAAGCAATTAAGTACAAAATAAAAAAATATTAATTTCACAAACCACAAGTTTGGAAACTGTAGTGGATAAACACACGATTTTTGGTCTCAATCCCACATGTAAATCAGAAGGGAAGTTCAAAGGGCCAACAAATGATTTGGGTGGCTACCGAGCCAGCTCGGCTCATTAAGGCTCGGCTCGCAAAAGTTCGTTTTGATAAGGAGCTGGTTTGGCTCGGCTCATTAAAACTAACTAGATAAAATGAAAGCTCGGCTTGGTTCATTTAGAAAGCTTGAGCTAGCTCGTTAAACTCACGAGCCAAGTATATCAAAACTTTGATGACAAAAACATAGGAGATTTGAAGCATTTTCTAATTATTAGCATGCAAAAAATATCAATCTAAGTCAACAAAGATGGAAAATAAATGAAATAAAAGTGATGTTGATTGTATGAACTTTTTCATTTATCAAATAATATTTTTATTGGTTTTGCACTACCCTTGAAACAACAAAACCAAAACCTGCCACTAAGCATTGCAATTTGCAATGGTAACTCGTAGAGATTTTATCATGGCCCCTTAGTGTTTACTAATTTTGATTAGCGCATATAACGGATATTTACTATTTCCTCCTTGTTTTTGAAATGAAAAAAAAAACACAAGGAGGTTTACGCCCGCTTGACAAAGGATTACGCGCCAACTAATGGCGTCTCGTAACCCTCGCCGAGAATGAAATCAAGGGACTCATCGGGTCTCGAGCGCAGAGCTTCCCGAACCCAAACGGCATTCCCTCCGCCGGGGACCACCAACAAATCGAAGCAGCGGGTCGCCGTCCACCTGGCTGACGCCGCCAGGTCGGTCCGGCCATCGCCGTCCTCCGGGGCGCCGCCGCCTCCGCCGCCGCGACATCAGCCTGCATCGCCGCCTCCTCGCCCAGGTGCGGGCATGCTCTTCGAATGTTGGGGGAAAGTTCGATTTCGTTGTTTTTCTCGGGCGCCGCCAACCGCCTCGGTCGTCTTCTACCTCCCCATTCGCCACCACCTCCTCCTCGCCACCGCGTCCCCGCTTTGCACCGTCACCGCCCGCCGCGCCGCTCCCCCACGCAGAGCCCTAAACCCTAACTCACTTCGCCCGCCGTCGTCGCTGGAGCACCGCCCCTGCTGGTCGCTCGCTGCCGCAAGCTTAATCGAGTCAATTTTGTTTTTGGAATTTTGACGGTTTTTTTTATGTGCGCAGAATGGTGCGGGACGTCGGCGCCGGAGCCGGGGGCGACGAGAACAAGCCGCCGGGCCCTCCTGCGGCCCTCCGGCCTCCCCTCCGCGCCATCCAGCCGCCTGCGTCGGGCGCGCCCCGGGGTCCGGTGACGACAGCCAGGAAGGGTTGGGGGATAAGGATGAGCAAGGCGCCGGCGGTGCGGAGTTCCCTTGCGCCTCGGAAGCCGGGCGCCAAGCTGCCGTTCAAGTCAGAGTCGACGACTGCTGGAACCAATTCTGTGGAAGAGCCGCGTTACAAGATCCGGGATGCCATCTCGTTCTGGGAGGAGAACCACAGCAATGGCAAGGTGAATTGCATCTACTGCTATCGTTCTTATAGTTAAAAATGTGTCATTTCAATTTTCAATACAGTTGCAATCCGCGCATGACTTGAAAACATGATTTGAAAGGTTACAACTTAACTGCAAACTATCAGAGGTACGAAAGACAATAAGGATTGTAGGAACTTAGGGTCATTCCAACCCTATAATCAAATATTGTATTGTTATCCGCATGGCGTCTCCTGAGGAGTCTTCCACATTGTTCAAATTTGTCAGCTTGTTATCCGCATTGCCCATCAGTATCCCTGCACTTTGCACTTCCAATGCCTTTTCAGTTACATTCTTGCACCTGTAGATGCAACATTGTATTGTCAAGTTCCAAGTCAGCACATCAGCCGAATAACTTCTATTGAACGCTATACCTTCTCAATTAATGTAACATCTAATGTTATACACCAATTAGGTCATCTGCTGTGAAACGAGAAAAAACCTTAACATTATGCTTTTTTGTTTTCTGGACAGAATGCTTCATCAGCATTGCAACAATATGGCTCTCATGCCCTTGCCATGAGAGAAAACTCTGCAGATGAGAGGCTGACGAGATACTCAGAAGATATATTAGAGCTGCAGCTGGAATTGGACATACTTAGAACAATTTTTGTGGAGGAGATAACAGCTCATGCAGAAGTCGAGAAAACAACTGGTTTAGATGATGAGCTGAAAGCAGCAAGTTTGCATATCCTTGAAGCTAGTAGGCAGAAGGAAGCCATAGAAAGTGAAGTGAACAAAGCAGGATCTGTTATAGAAGCACTTGAATCAAAGCTGGTTATTGCTATAAAGGAATCAGAAGCGCTGAAAGAATGTTATGAACAAATATTAGGACTTCTAAAGAAGAGGGATAAGGAAATTTCAAGCTTAAACATTGAGCTTAACATCTACCGTGGAAAGGAACACATGTCCTGTGAAGAGCCCATAATGCAATCATTTCAATTCTTCCATACTGAAGATGTGCCTTTGAGTGCCAATCCGAAAAGAGTTCAAGCTTCACATGTGGAAGCATGCAACTTAAATACAAGGTACCAACAGTATAAGGCATTTCACAGTTCTACTGAACAAGAAAACGCTGAAGCAAGTTGTTTATAGTTAAAAATGTGTCATTTCAATTTTCAATACAGTTGCAATCCGCGCATGACTTGAAAACATGATTTGAAAGGTTACAACTTAACTGCAAACTATCAGAGGTACGAAAGACAATAAGGATTGTAGGAACTTAGGGTCATTCCAACCCTATAATCAAATATTGTATTGTTATCCGCATGGCGTCTCCTGAGGAGTCTTCCACATTGTTCAAATTTGTCAGCTTGTTATCCGCATTGCCCATCAGTATCCCTGCACTTTGCACTTCCAATGCCTTTTCAGTTACATTCTTGCACCTGTAGATGCAACATTGTATTGTCAAGTTCCAAGTCAGCACATCAGCCGAATAACTTCTATTGAACGCTATACCTTCTCAATTAATGTAACATCTAATGTTATACACCAATTAGGTCATCTGCTGTGAAACGAGAAAAAACCTTAACATTATGCTTTTTTGTTTTCTGGACAGAATGCTTCATCAGCATTGCAACAATATGGCTCTCATGCCCTTGCCATGAGAGAAAACTCTGCAGATGAGAGGCTGACGAGATACTCAGAAGATATATTAGAGCTGCAGCTGGAATTGGACATACTTAGAACAATTTTTGTGGAGGAGATAACAGCTCATGCAGAAGTCGAGAAAACAACTGGTTTAGATGATGAGCTGAAAGCAGCAAGTTTGCATATCCTTGAAGCTAGTAGGCAGAAGGAAGCCATAGAAAGTGAAGTGAACAAAGCAGGATCTGTTATAGAAGCACTTGAATCAAAGCTGGTTATTGCTATAAAGGAATCAGAAGCGCTGAAAGAATGTTATGAACAAATATTAGGACTTCTAAAGAAGAGGGATAAGGAAATTTCAAGCTTAAACATTGAGCTTAACATCTACCGTGGAAAGGAACACATGTCCTGTGAAGAGCCCATAATGCAATCATTTCAATTCTTCCATACTGAAGATGTGCCTTTGAGTGCCAATCCGAAAAGAGTTCAAGCTTCACATGTGGAAGCATGCAACTTAAATACAAGGTACCAACAGTATAAGGCATTTCACAGTTCTACTGAACAAGAAAACGCTGAAGCAAGTTGTCAGGCTGAGAATGTAACGACTGAGGTGATTATATCACTCGACAAGCAGCTCGATGCCAGCAAAAAAGGTCTACAAAATGAGTTGAACAATAGGCTAGTTGAGGTGATGAAACAGAATGAGGAGTTAAGCACCCACAATTCTCTTCTCCAGTCAAAATTATTAAGGAGTGATGAATTAGCAAGGGCCTTGTCATTTGATCTCAAGATGGTACAGGAACAGGAGTCAACATCTGTTGTAAAAGAAAAGGCCGATGCGCTTACTAAGGCGAAGCAATCAATATCATCATTGGAACAAGAACTTGCATCTAAATCCCATGAACTTGATGTTGTTGTTTCAGATAGACAACAATTAGAAGCTCAAATCTTGAGTAGTAATGAGAAAGTTGCTGCCCTAGAGGAGGAGCTAGCGAAAAAGTTTGATGAACTAAATATATTTTCAATGGAGAATGCAGAACTGAACTCCCAACTTAAGCAAATTGAAAGAATCAGTTGCACGGTGGAGGAGATAGCTCATAGAAATAAAATCATTGCAAGGCTTGAGGAAGATTTGATTGAGCTGAGAAGTTATGTTGGTGAAAGGAATATCTGCTTTGAGAGTATGCAAAACAACTTGTCCAAACTTTCAGATGAAAAGCAATGCTTGGAAGCTCGGGTGCTTATCTTCAAAAAGAAGCTGGAAATGGTTCAGTCACTCAGAGCAGAAAGTGAAGCTATTGCTATAGAGGCTCAGCAGGTACTAAAAACCTGGGTATTTGGTTGTCAGTTATCATGCTTGTATTTCTTTTTTCTGTATATAAGACTTCCCTTGTTCATTTATCAGGAAAGGAAGGCATATGCTGATGAGAAAGATAAACAAGTGAAGCTGTTAGAGAGGTCAAATGAGGATCTTGAGATTACTGTATGTGAACTGGAGAACAAGGTGAGTCGTGCCCCTTCCATTTTATTAGTGTTCACTCATTTATTGTTCTTTCCAACATTGTTTTTGCTTATTCCCTTAAGGTGGAAATCATCAAGGAGGAAGCAAAACAGCAAAGAATGCAGAGAGAAGAGCTAGAATTGAAACTGCAGAATATCAGGCAACAAACGCTAGATGTGCCATCCTCTAGGAATGCAAGTTGCTCTCTGGAAGATGAAATGGTTGACTTCGTTGACTCAACCAGGTTTGAATGCTCTGAACAAGTGAATATTGTCCAATGTCCAGTTATTTATGTTTATAGTAAGGTAAAACAACATAACACTCATCTGGATTCTCTTTCAGGCATTCCCAAGATGTACAAAATGATCTACTCGATGCTCAACAGGTTTCTCAAAAGGAACAAGAGGTAGGAACATATGTTACCAATTATTTATCAGTCAAAATGCAAGTATTTATGATAATCTGACTTTCAATCATTCTTATTATATTGATGTTTCCTGCCATATTCTTATGTCGTTTAAAAGTTTTGACCTAAAATATTTATCAACATATTCTTCTTTGTGAGTACTTTGCCTTTTCATCCTTTTCTGCATGTTCACATTTTATTACACCTGTGATACGCTGTACTATGTTCATATTTATATGTTTCCTTTCATATTGGATCCATTCTGATAGTTTCTCAAATTTAAACTAGAATTGAGCATCTCAATAAATACATGCAGGTTTTAGGATTTTTACAAGAAGGCCCTGCGAGCTGCATGATTAGCTGTAAACAATATATGGGGACGACGTTGCCCTTTGAAGAGCTGATGCAAGGAGCCAAGGCAAGTGATGGGGAGTATTGCGCTGATGCTTGCTCTTTTGGTGATATATCCAAAGGCGATACAAATGCTTCTTTTCCTGGTCCACATGCTTTGCCGAAGATTCCAAGCAGAAAGCCAAATCCATATCCAACTGTGGAGGCAACGGAGCCACCTATTGTAGCTGTTGAGCCGGCTTCTCTAACAGAGGATGTGGAGGAGCCTAGTGAGGAGTCTCCTTCAGATGAAGGCTTGCCGGTGCCCAAACAGACAGATGTGGAGATGGAAGTGTCATTTTTGTCAGATGAGAACTACCAACCAGAGATAACAGAATTTGAGCATCCCAGTCCAGATGAGCACCTGGAGCAGTACAGTACCTGTGGGCAGACCGGGATATATGGGGTTGGTGTGTATAGTGATCAATCTCAGTCTGAGTCTAGGTCAGAGGAACAATTGTCACCTCCAGCTGTAGAGCCAGTGGTTGAGATTGTGGAGGAGAATGAATTGCCTCCACTTGCTCTAGTGCGATCCAGTGATCCTTTGAACTACA
The DNA here is from genome assembly GCA_000970635.1 of Eragrostis tef. Taxonomy (NCBI): domain Eukaryota; kingdom Viridiplantae; phylum Streptophyta; class Magnoliopsida; order Poales; family Poaceae; genus Eragrostis; species Eragrostis tef. Next base: position 76,991 of record LAPY01002319.1, read on the forward strand.
TGAGGGCCCCTTCTGATGAGTTGAAGAAGCTCAGAAATAGGAACCACTATGAGGGGCAGAGGACAGCGACAGACAGGAGGTTCTGGTCCATTGAGCAACAGGACTTGTACAACTCTGTTTATAGCAGGGCCAAATTGGCTGGTATGAAGTGGATTGACTGGAAGCACATCACTAACATAGAGCAGTTTGCTGGTGTCAGAAAACGGTGTGCACATTTGGGATTGGAGAAGATCATGAGTTACTGCTGTCATTGGGACAGTGAACTAATTAGGCAGTTTTACTCTACAGTTCACATTAGTGCGGACAAGACTTCTATGACTTGGATGAGTGATGGTAGAAAGATCACTGCCAACAAGAGAGCCTGGGAGGAGAGGTTTGGCATTCCTAGCTCCATCCACACTGAGATACACTCGCAACTTTTCCTTAATGATGATGACAAGAGGATCTTGTACACTGCTGCAGAATATACACTGGGTCATATCAGCGGTCTATCTCCTTTGGCAAGTATAGCCAACAAGATTCTTAAGACGACCATCTATCCCAGATTTGGGAATACCACACATAGCTGGAACGTCCTTTATCACATTGTGGAGCAGCATCCATTCGACGTCATTGCCTTGATCTTTGGTGAGATGGACTTACTTATTTCCGATCATAGTCGCACTAAGGACCCGTTGCTGTATGCCCCATACATCATGGGGATGATCACGAGAGCTTTTAAGTATAGAGGTCCTAGAGAATCTAGACACCTTTCCTACAAGCCCAGGCCACACAAGTCAAAAGTATCTAAAAAAACTCATACTCCAGCAGCAGGTGCAACACCTGCAGTAGTATCACCTCGAGCCAACACTTTCAGGTTGTCAGTTATCATGCTTGTATTTCTTTTTTCTGTATATAAGACTTCCCTTGTTCATTTATCAGGAAAGGAAGGCATATGCTGATGAGAAAGATAAACAAGTGAAGCTGTTAGAGAGGTCAAATGAGGATCTTGAGATTACTGTATGTGAACTGGAGAACAAGGTGAGTCGTGCCCCTTCCATTTTATTAGTGTTCACTCATTTATTGTTCTTTCCAACATTGGTTTTGGTTATTCCCCTAAGGTGGAAATCATCAAGGAGGAAGCAAAACAGGAAAGAATGCAGAGGGAAGGGCTAGAATTGAAACTGCAGAATATCAGGCAACAAACGCTAGATGTGCCATCCTCTAGGAATGCAAGTTGCTCTCTGGAAGATGAAATGGTTGACTTCGTTGACTCAACCAGGTTTGAATGGTCTGAATATTGTCCAGTTATTTATGTTTATAGTAAGGTACAACAGCATAACACTCACCTGGATTCTCTTTCAGGCATTCCCAAGATGCACAAAATGAGCTACTCGATGCTCAACAGGTTTCTGAAAAGGAACAAGAGGCAGGAACATATGTTACTAATTATTTCAGTCAAAATGCAAGTATTTATGATAATCTGACTTTCAATCATTCTTATTATATTGATGTTTCCTGCCATATTCTTATGTCGTTTAAAAGTTTTGACCTAAAATATTTTTCAACATATTCTTCTTTGTGAATGCTTTGGCTTTTCATCCTTTTCTACACGTGCACATTTTATTACATTTGTGATACGTCGTACTTATGTCCATATTATATGTTTCCTTTCATATTGGATCCATTCTGATAGTTTCTCAAATTTACACAATAATTGAGCATCTCAATTAATACATGCAGGTTTTAGGATTTTTCCAAGAAGGCCCTGCAAGCTGCATGATTAGCTGTAAACAATATATGGGGACGACGTTGCCCTTTGAAGAGCTGATGCAAGGAGCCAAGGCAAGTGATGGGGAGTATTGCGCTGATGCTTGCTCTTTTGGTGATATATCCAAAGGCGATACAAATGCTTCTTTTCCTGAGTCACATGCTTTGCCGAAGATTACAAGCAGAAAGCCAAATCCATATCCAACTGTGGAGGCAGCTGAGCCACCTATTATAGCTGTTGAGCCAGCTCCTCTAACAGAGGATGCAGAGGAGCCTAGTGAGGAGTCTCCTTCAAATGAAGGCTTGCAGGAGTCCAAGCAGACAGATGTGGAGAGGGAAGTGTCTGTTTCATCAGATGAGGATTACCAACCAGAGATAACAGAGTTTGAGCAGCCCAGACCAGATGAGCACCTGGAGCAGTACATTATCTGTGGGCAGACCGGGATATATGGGGTTGGTGTGGATAGTGATCAATCTCAGTCTAGGTCAGAGGAACAATTGTCACCTCCTGCTGTAGAGCCAATGGTTGAGATTGTGGAGGAGAATGAATTGCCTCCACTTGCTCGAGTGCGATCCAGTGATCCTGTGAACTACATGAGGGCCCCTTCTGATGAGTTGAAGAAGCTCAGAAATAGGAACCACTATGAGGGGCAGAGGACAGCGACAGACAGGAGGTTCTGGTCCATTGAGCAACAGGACTTGTACAACTCTGTTTATAGCAGGGCCAAATTGGCTGGTATGAAGTGGATTGACTGGAAGCACATCACTAACATAGAGCAGTTTGCTGGTGTCAGAAAACGGTGTGCACATTTGGGATTGGAGAAGATCATGAGTTACTGCTGTCATTGGGACAGTGAACTAATTAGGCAGTTTTACGCTACAGTTCACATTAGTGCGGACAAGACTTCTATGACTTGGATGAGTGATGGCAGAAAGATCACTACCAACAAGAGAGCCTGGGAGGAGAGGTTTGGCATTCCTAGCTGCATCCACACTGAGATACACTCGCAACTTTTCCTTAATGATGATGACAAGAGGATCTTGTACACTGCTGCAGAATATACACTGGGTCATATCAGCGGTCTATCTCCTTTGGCAAGTATAGCCAACAAGATTCTTAAGACGACCATCTATCCCAGATTTGGGAATACCACACATAGCTGGAACGTCCTTTATCACATTGTGGAGCAGCATCCATTCGACATCATTGCCTTGATCTTTGGTGAGATGGATTTACTTATTTCAGACCACAGTCGCACTAAGGACCCGTTGCTGTATGCCCCATACATCATGGGGATGATCACGAGAGCTTTTAAGTATAGAGGTCCTAGAGAATCTAGACACCTTTCCTACAAGCCCAGGCCACACAAGTCAAAAGTATCTAAAAAAACTCATACTCCAGCAGCAGGTGCAACACCTGCAGTAGTATCACCTCGAGCCAACACTTTCAGCAGAGGTTGCAACAACTGGACACGAGGCGCATGTTGAGGCAGGTGATGACCACCGTCAGTTTGAGGCAACTGGGCATCAGACCCGGGTAGAGGCAGTCCAGGGGCGAGCCGATGGCTGCTCTTCATCTCATATCCCAGCTCCAAACTCCTCTGTGGCACCATCGCTTCAGGCTAATACTACTCCAGCACCGCCTCGGGCTCCAGCAACTCCTTTTCTTCCTTCCTCTGTGCACGCCGAAACCCCCGCTGTTTCATCTCAGCCGATTCATGTGAGGCCAAGTCCTTTCAGTGGTTTTCGTTGGTATCAAAAGAGCTGATGGCCTGGTCGGCATAGGTGTGAGTGGTAGGGAATATGGGTTGTACATGATGGCTGCTTTGTACTCGCCTCTTTTGTCGTGTCTTGGACTGGAGGTTAACTGGACTTGTATATATTGTTCTATAAAGACCTTTGAGGAATAACTTATGCTATGTTCTGAGTAGTAAGCACTGTCACAAGGATTTGTGCTGATTTTTTTTCTTATGTGCTTCAGGGTTGAGGATGTTGTAGCTTTAAGTGGTTAAGCACGTGGCTCCTGATTTTGCAGGGTTTTTTTTTTTGATAATTGATTTTCCAGCTTTAATCTTCTTCCATTGCGGCTGTAGAGTTTTGCTAATGTGGTCGAATGTCAATCCCACGGCACGGAGGAAGGAAGAAGCACTGTGACAAGCTTCTTCCCCGCAGCATAAAAGTGATGTGGTGCAGCCTTTGATTTATCCTGATAATATTTGCGAATAACTGGAGGTAATTTGTTGGCATCTTCAGCGCTAGAACTACACTTGTGGATCATGGAAATGAGCAATCAAGAAAAATTACTCAGGGTGGGATCCCCTATTTGCATTTGTAGATGTCTTCTCTTTAGTCTCAGCCAACTAATGCACGAGATCCCTGGTTTGTAATGCCTGCCATTTCTATATTATGTCTGAGGAACAGATTGAACAGGCACATGAACGGCAGCACAGCGCAGCACAGCAGCCCTGTCCTAGCCAAATTCCAGAGCGTCTCTTGCAATGAGCAGAGCATTCCGTAAGTGCACTACAAGAAGATCTCGTCACATGTGTCTAGCTCCATGACGATCTCATCAGCCATGATCCCATCATGACTGGAAGTAAGAAGAGAACGGTAGTCGAAATGTATCAATGTGCTCTGCTGTCGCATGTTCCTCTGAACTTTCGTAATGTCAGGAGTTCAGTACGATTGGCGAAAAGAATTGTGGCAGTCAGAAAAATTAACAACCTTGCTTGCAATTGCAATCCGTGTCAGAGTCGGGAGAAATTTTGCCGGAGCTCCGTGGCCTTCGATCCGTGGCGCCGCGTTGTTCTGGCCGGCCGGCTTCTCGCTTCAGTGCGGTAGGGGTTCCCGGACGCCGGAAGGCGTGCGTGCGTGCTCTGGGCGTCTACCCGGGCGCGGAGTGAAGGCGGCAGGAGCAGTGAATCGCGCGGGGTCGTCGGAGTCCGGTGGTCCGAGCCGGCGAGCCACCATGGCCGCCGCCACCGTGGCGAGGTCGCGGCCGCGCGACCAGGCGCGTCGGGCCGGCATCGCAGGTTGTTTGCAGACGCCCACTGACGTGATCCAGAAGTTTTCAAATAACCCCGCTGATTTGGATCGCGATTAATAATCGCGGTTCAAATATTTGCATAGACCCCCTAATTTGGATGGCGACTATTAATCGCGATCCAACTTTTAGCGTAAAACCCCCTGAAACGGTTTCTCGCGACTCTTCTGCGGCGACGACGGCGTCGCGGCGAGCCGGACCCGGCGCTCGACTGCTTCCTCTCCCAATTCGCCGCCGTATGACGCTCCGCCGCCGCGCCACCTCCTAGCTAGATCTTCGTTGATGGCACAGGCCGCCCTGTGGACCTGTGGTTGCCGTCGCGTTGGAGCTGGGACGGGGCAGGAGCTTTTTCTCTCGGTGAGAGCTCGATCGCGCGAGGAGGAGGTGCCTGTTTCGCGCCCATGGCTGCCGCTCGCGTTCCTCCTTATCTTGAGCGGAGCCATACGGCCATCGATGTCATGTCTGGCCTCCGGGCAAGATTGGGAAGTTGCAGAGGTCAGGAAACTATGACAACATTCAGAGTGTGCGCAAGCTATGAAGTAGAGATTCCACTCACTGGCCGCCGAGCTGCTTCAGATTGGAGATTTCACGACCTGGTATGGCCAGAAGATCATATACATTTTCATTGTTATTTGATTTCAGGCCTTTTGGTTTTTTGGGCAGTTATGAAGCCTTCAATTGTTCTGGCTACAACTTCCCATGCATCAGGAACGGGGTGCTACAAGGTACAAGCCAAGGTTTGGCAAACAAACTACAATCGCAGAAGATTGTCTTCCTTTTCTCCTAAACTTCTCCTAACCTTGTCTAATGCCTGCTATTTTAGTTGGGAAATTTACATGAGCATGAGCATGACCATGCATTTATTCCAAGCTAAAAAAAAGACTGTACACCACCTAGTACCGTTTTAGCAAGGGCACAAAGTAGGGAAAAGCATGGCGTCCTCATTTTCCGGCGGGTCTACCCCTGCATCAAAGACTGTCTGAATCTGATGATCTCAGCTCTTTTAGCCATTGATCTTTCAATATGATTGTGATATATTGATCTAAGATTGATGTTCATTTTTTTTCAGTCAATCGATAAAGCTTGTATTGCTTTCGCCCTGATGTTGGCTTGATGGATTTGGGCCATTTGGCATAAATGGCATGTCAGGTTTATGCCAGTTTTGAATCATGTGCTCATGTAGAAGCTGTGGATTACAATCAGATTTAGTGGTCTTTAGTTGTGTTCTTCTGTAGCCTCACATCCTAAAAGACCAAATATCAGAGTTTCCACAAAAAGTAATCCGCATCATCTCTAGAAAATACTGATCAGCAAATAAGCTCTCTGAACATTCAGGGTATTCTGTTTTTTGTTTCAGTTACAGGGGGCGATTCCGAGGCATGATCCAAACAAGGAGAAGATACCAGGTTGGCTGCAAAATGGTTGAAGGAGCATCTAGAGAAGATGGGTGAATTATTGGCACCTCCTTGGTGTGTTTGTCAGTTAGGAGTATATGTGTTATTTGTCTTCTGTTACCACTTACCAGTACCGTCTTACATAGTGAAGGTCCTGCAGACTCAAAACTGAGTATCAATATGGTGGGCTAAGCCATATTGTCCCTTCCGGGAGAATAGTTTCCAGTAAAAGTATCATGACTAACGAGACTTTCGGTTAAGATCAAAAGAATTATTGTCATCTTCCAGAACTGCTCCTTTTTTCTATAATAATCTTTGCTTTCTCAAGACATGGCTGCTGTCACACGTGTTGTGCCTCAACCAGCTCATCATGTACAATGGAAAATACAATTGTATCTGAGAATAATGGTTGTCTGTTCAAACCCAGAATTCACATCAAACAATAGAAAACTAATTGTTTGTAGATTGTTGAATTTAATCAATGCTTAAATAAGTACTTCTGCATTTTTTTCTGCATGCCGCTCACGCTTCACCTTTTCTGGTATACGACGGCGCTGTGTATAAATACGCATATATCTTCATCTTGATGCGCCAAATCAGATGCACGAGCTCCGCCATGGCGACAGCTTCGACATGCATCTTGTTGGCCTTCACAATGGCGAGCAGAGAGTCACCTACTTACAGCGCCGAGCAACTACGGCAGCCATTTGGGCATTAAACAGCACCCACGACATGCATCTTGTTTTTCTGTTTTGTTGTGATTTTCATGTCAACCATTGTTTTGCTTGTGGCGTTGTACATAATCAACTTGGATGCTTTATTATTACGACTTGTTTCACTATAAGATATGTATGTCAGCAATGCAATCGTCAGACAAGAGACACTATTTTTGAATCAGTTGATGCTAAGACAGACCCAGGGACTCTTAACACAAAGAAAATATCTCACACATAAAATTTCGAAAACCTCCTAAATTAAAAGATCTCACACATAAACTGACCACAATGAAAGTTTTACTGATAACACACACCTCTGCTGAAAACGAACTAAGACTGGAGCAACAGTAGTGTCCTACGAACGATTAACGATAATTTTACTGAAGTGATAACAAAACATGCTCGAAAGGAAGAAACAGACTGTAGTGAAAGCACACTCGTTCAATGATTATCTCAACACCCGCAAAGGCAGAGCACCAGATGGATGGTACAATCCTTCGTAATGTTATAATCCGCCAGTGTGCGGCGGTCCTCCAGCTGCTTGCCAGCAAAAATCAAGCGTTGCTGTATGGGGCGACTTCCCTCCTTCTCATATATCTTCATCTTGATATGGTCGATTGTATTTGAGCTCTCAACCTCAAGAGGGACGGTAGCTCCTAGTAGCGTCTTCACAAAGATCCGCATTGTACCTCTTGGAAATGGAAAGAGGACGAGGAGAACGGTGGACTCCTTCGAAATGTTGTGCTCTGCCAAGGTGAGGTTGTCATCCAGCTGTTTGTTCTCAAAGATGAGGCACTGATCACTCTTGGGGAATCCCTCCATACCTTTAATCTTGCCCTTCACGTTGTCAATTGTATCTGAGCTGTCAACTTCAAGAGTGATGGTCCTTCTTGTTAGTGTCTCCACTACATATATTTGCATCTTTTCTTGAAGGTCAAGCGTGGCTTCATGCTGGATGTCATAATCAGCCAATGTGAGGTCGTCCTCTAACTCCACTCCATCAAAGACAAGCTGATGTTGTTCCAGAATCTTTTCCTTAATAGTATACAAGGTATCTGATGGTTGTACCCTGAGGCGGGTTGTCCTGCCGGTGGGGGTTCTCACAAAGATATGCATCTGAACAAGCACACCAAACATCGCAAATTTTTAGAGAAAATTCTTTAATCAAGCTTTGATTTTTGGCTATGCACAGACAGAAAAAGAACATCAACAATTCCAACAGGAGGTAGAAGCAATAATAGAAAACTACTGAATAAATATATCATTTACTGCTGAAGACATATATCATTTGTACAGAACAGTAGAACACTAAGATGCCTAGCATAGGAAGCTAAGTTTTGAGCAATCATTAAAAATTACATGCATGGTTGACTTAGGTATGCACATTAATTGAAAAGATAACATGGAAAAGAACTTATCATTTTGCTTAACACTTTCTAGTGAAATTGAACTGGACAGGGAAAGTGCCAAATAAAACAAGAAGCCTCCAATATTACAGAAGCTACTGCACACTTTAGAGTTGCTACAAATTATCGATCTAATTGCAAAACAGAATCGTCTTTGCCTTTGTTTAGTCTAGATCAATAGCCAAAAACGTCAACAATTCGGATAGTGGATAAAGCAATGCCTAAACCTGTACCAGCTATTAGCTTGGGTTGAGAGAGGGAGACTGTTTGATGGGTACATCCACCATACATTGTTAACTGAATGTTTCTGTCTTGCGTTACATAAGGCGGCGGCATGAACGCTAAACTCTAAAAAAAAACATCAACAACTCAAAATAATAGGTAGTTGAGAACAAGGAACATAAATTAATCTAATCTACATTTACAAGGTTGACAAATAGATACAACGATTTGGACTATTTGTATCTTTTTTTATCCATGCTATTCCTTTATGTATATGCAAGATCGATATAATCTAGCTAGAGGCCTCCGGTATGTAACCGTGGGAAGGACACAAGACAAGAATTCCCATCTCCATCGTTGTGATCTAGATGAACAAATTTTCCCGCAAGAAAATTACGAGCAATTCTCCATCTAACCAATAGTTAGTTGGATCCAACAATTAAATCATACTGTATGAGATGAGCCACAGGTTCCAGCCAATTAATTCTCCCGTAATAATGCTACCCGACACTGACAACGCCACACAGATCACCGACGACATCGATCACGAACTGACGAACATGAATGTGACTGCTAGTAGTAGAAATATTGCGAATTAATTACCTTGTCGAAGATTGGAAGGCGCTTTGTCGCTAGGATGTGTGTGCGTTCTTGAAGGCTTCGGCTGTAGAGCCCAGGGAGATCGGAAGTGGACGAGTTAGGGTTGGGGCTACACGCAGTTTTATTACTCGAGAGATCGTGTGGACTTCGAGTCAAGGGCAGGCAGGGCCTAGCGGCCTAGCGGGCTCTGTATGTATACCTCTGCCGCAGAATCCGACTCCGCCTCCGCCTGGTTCCGGCACGTGAAAATTTCTCTCCGTCTTCCCAAACAAAATTGGGTTCAGGTTCCAACCAGGGGAACGAGCGTGTTCGACTCGAAATCCTGTAGGTGAAAAACGAATCGACTTTGAGTCTGGTTCACGTACGTAGTACACGATCCTGTTCGTTTTTTCCTTTCGCTTTCAAATACAATCAGGCCGGATCGCTTTCCTTTCCTAAGCAAACACGCTCGTTTGACTGGCACTTGGCTGCCGCTGCTGCGTCCCCTGCTACTGCAAAGTGCCAGAGCCAGGAGCCGCCCCAGGAGTGGGCATGCTCGCGGGGCGCTACGCGTACCGGCGGTGTGGTGCGCCGACGAGAATCTGAGCGGGGACGTGCTATCCTTGGGTGGCGTTCCAGAGGCTGAGGCCAACGTGGTGGGCATGGGCGCCACTGGGGCGGTGTACAATTAAAGCCGAGCAGCCCGAGCTCCTCCGCGAGCGCACCGTCATCGCCGTCAAGAAGCTCTGGCGCGGGCGCGGCGAACGAGCTCACCGCCGAGGTGCTCAAGGAGGTGAGCCTCCTGGGCGGCTCCGGCACTGAAACAAAAAGGAGTGCTCAAGCTTCATGCCACTGTTTTGTGTAACTCGGTCCCCTGCTTCCTTGGTGATCCAAGAAACAAACCGTTTATTTTTTTGATTGTTCAGAGCAAAGTCACAATATAAGGTCTGAAAGGATGAAAGGCCTAGTGGCCTGCTCTACTAGCAGTACAAAATATCAAAGATTCCAAGATGACACATGCATGATGCCAAGAGATCCATCGGCTGGCTAGTTCAGATCTCTAAGGCGTGCAGTTCAAATTCAAAAACACGATTCTCGGAAGCACATTTCTTATATATAAAATTGTTAGAACTGTAGAGCTGATTAAATTGGGGAAGTTTTGAGTGCAAATGGCTATTTGGTAGAAATATGCAAACAACAAACGAGAGACATCGGATCCCGATCTAACGTTGGCTGTTTCAGTTACGACCTTTTATGTTAAGCCCCCTATGAAAATTCATGCATTCTGCAAAATAGAAATCCCGCGAGGAAGAAGGAAACCATCGTCCTGAGTCCTGACTCCTGCGCCAAAGATCGTGGATTCTAGTCGCCGCCGCCGAGACTGGGGAGGCCTGAAGCCAGCACTGTTCTTGTTACGCAGCCAACGGCTACAGACTTGGCTATACGAAGTCCGCGACTGATAATCTGCCCGGCACCCATGCGTGTATATGAGAACTCAATCGTCGCCGACGTTCTGATGACGAGGCCCGCCGGCCGCCGCCACCGGTTGCTTGATTCACGCACAGCAACACGCCGAGATCCCCGTCCGTGATTTCGTTTAGGTATAATATCATTGCTTCCTAGTGGATTCGAGCCTGTTGAATCGGAAGTCCTGCGTCATGATGCAGCATTAAGTGCTCGTTTGTTCAAAGAAATAGAACAGCTCTGTTAGGCTGACTTCAACAGGGAGAGGTAAAGCTATTTTTGCCTCCCCAATCACACTATTCCTCACAAAACTCTCCTCCAACAGAGCAGCCAAACACAACATGTAAAATGCATTTGAGGAGAGAGGAAAGCTAAAAATGAATCGTCTCTCTCCTCTTATGCATTCGCTCCTGCGCACGGGACGACGGCAGGCGCATGGGCGAGCGCGCCGGCGAGGTCTCCGACCCCATCACCTTCCCCGGCTGCCGGATCTTCTCTTTTTTAGTTCCTTCTTTCCCGGCCGACCACCATGGACGAGTGGAGCCCAAGCTCGCCTCCCGCCGCCTTCAGCTGCTCCCCGCCTAAAAACGACGCCACCAGAGGATGCGCAATGACCCACTCCAGCTAATCCCCGCCTCCAATCCCAACCTCCCTTCCCCTACCGAGAGATGGAAGGGAGTTTTCCTCCATGGCCGCCGATGGAGCAAGCTCGACTTCGCCATCAATTCCGTCTTCCACGGTGAGCGTTCGATCAATTCCTTCCGAGGGAAGCTACAAAACTCTCTCGCGCACCAGTCTGGCCACTCATTCTTTCTTTTTCTCAGCCCAGATCGCCGGAATCACGTTTTTCCCCGCCGTTTGTTACACGGACGACATCGCCGAACGAGCAGCCTGGCGCGGCACGCGGGGCCTCGGCGGCGAGTGACGAG
>LAPY01002320.1:7359-20415 GCA_000970635.1 Eragrostis tef
CGGCGACGGGGCTGCCGGCGGAGACGGTGACACGGCGGTAGATCCAGTCCCGCGCCCTCTGCGCCGACACCTGCTTCATGGCCGGGTGCGCTCCCCACCCGCAATCGACCTTGCACACGAGGCCGCCGTCGTCCAGGAGGAAGCTGCTCTTGACGCGATGGAGCGTCGTGATCGGCGGCAGCGCCGCCCCGTCGCCGGTGACGGGGTTGAGCAGGTACGGGTTCGCCGCCTCGTCGGTGGTGAACAGCCATCCGTGCGCTGATCCGACGGCTATGCGCCGGGGTGCCACGGGAGCTCACGCGGATGTTTGCGTTGGTAGACGGGCAGTAGATCGTCATCGGCGCGCCGGAGCCTTTGGCGTAGTACAGCAGGCAGGGAGCCTGCGGCAGCGGCGTCGGGAGGCGGAGGGCGCGGAAGGAAGCGTAGGCGGCGCGCCAGGCGGAGCACACGGCGTCGGAGTGGATGATGTCGAGGACCTCCATGGACGCCATGGCTGATAGCAGGAGATCTGAAGGCAACGAGGACCAGTCCCTGTAGGAGCCGGCAGATTCCATGGCGATCGATCGTCTGTATTGCAAATTAAGTCCTGTTCGTCCGTCAACTCCATCGGTACGTGGATCCAGTCCAGTTCGCCGCGACGGTCGATTTCCTAACAATAATATATAACCTGAGCTCCTGCAGTACAACCCAATGCGAAACAAAAATCCTGTTCGTACGTGCATATTAAACCTGACCGGAATCCAAATCCTACTCGGTAACCAACCACAGAACCACCGAAAGAGGCGACTAGGAACGGCTCACTAGTGTTGGAACCGAGGATTGCCGAACAATCAAAAGAATATGAGACACTCGATTTGGTGGGCGCCAAACGCCGTGCGATCTATGTGCAGCGTTCTCGCCGCTAAAAGGCCCCCGTCGTGTTCGTCGATTCATCTAACTTCCCTGCCTGTGCCGTATGTGAATCTGCGGGGCATACCGCATACAATGGAAACAGCAGCCGACGCCGGCGGCCTGGGACCTCCATGGAGGTTCCCGACGTCGTCCGCTCCGGCGGCGTGTGCGCATCCTGGCGGCTGGCGCGCCGCCTACACCGCCTGCCCACGCCGCGCCAAGCCAACTGCCTGCTCTACGGCACGAGTTTCGGCGGCGGCGGCGGCGTCATTTCTCGGCGGCGCACGGCTGGCTCCTCGTTGCCGAGATATACATTGACTAACAGAACACAAGATCTCAACTAAATTCTAATCTCTAACAAGAAACTTGCAATCAGTAACTTGCCGATCACACTCTGTGGTGGATGCCGCTGCCCCAGCCTATAATTTCTCGGTGCAGTAACTGCAGTTTGCTACGTTTGAAGGCGCACCCACGTCCCGTCAAGAAGCCGATTGCCATCCACTTGCGCTAGCAATGGCATCCAAATCCATGGCTTCCGCTGCGCTCCTGTTCCTCGCCATGGGTCTCAATCTTGCAACTTCTTCAGCTCTGGCCCAGGCGCCGGCTCCTGTACCAGCGCCATCCCAAGCTCGGTGCCCGCCTAGCTTCCCCAACCTGTCGGCCTTTACAAGGGCTACTGGACATCTTGCTCTACGAGGCACGCTTCTGTTCCCAGTTCCTGCGAGCCAGAAGCCCAACGTTGGTAGCATCATCGACCGCCTCCCACGCACCGGCGCCGGCATCACCACAATATGTATCTGCTATTTTCACTCTAGCATGTCCCATCCCGTCGTCGGCCCCTTTAATTTGTATGCCAGCAGGTGGCCTGATGATCAGGAGGGCGAGCATAGCATGCACGCAACATGTTGGCACTCACCAGGAAAATAAGCATGTTGCTTAGTTACTGTAGCTATTTATATCGTACTGCTACTCGATAATGATATGCAGATCAATTCTCATGCTTCTCCTTTTAGCCCTTTCCAGTTGAGCAAGTAGATCCATATTGTTGTATGCATGTTTCAAGCGAACATATGAATCCAAGAAATTGAGCACCTCTTAATTTCCTTGTAGATCTGCTCTTCCATTATTTCACTAAGAACAGGCGATTCTTTGTTTCTTTCTCAACATAGCAGTCTTCTTGTTATTTTTGTTTTTTTAAGCAATATGATTTTGTTATTATTCTCAACCTGAAAAACAAAGTGGGCCGGAATGGCACAATGTAATCCATGGATGGGCCTTGATACGCAAACTTGTTTTCTTTTTTTTTTCTTTTTTGCGAAGAGCAAACTTGTTTTCCCCTTTCAAACAAACGGAAATACCTTCAGAGCCATTGCATATTTTGTTGATCTTTTATTTACCGAGAGATTTTACAGTGTTTGCGAGGTACTGAGAAGTACCAAGAGGTAATGTAATCTGGACCGTTGATTAAGAGAGGGGTAAGATACAGAATAAAAATTATCATAACTAATGGTAAGACGTAAAAATATGGCTTGTTAGTTTCATAATTAGATCTCTCCGTTATCTCTCTCCCTCTCTCTCCCTCCCTCACTCTCTCTCTCAGGTTCCAGTGATGCGCCATAGAGAATTATCTGCCAATTATGGCCGCACGAGGGTCTTTCACGAAGAGGTCACCTAACCAAACACACCCTTTGAGATTGGGTGCGACGACCACAGCTATACACCATCTGATTATTTACTTAGCTTTACTATGCCTCAGTTGAAGATGCATCGTGGGCTACGATTTACTGTGATCTGTGGTTAGGGTGGGCCTTGGATCGAGCATTACAGACATTTAAGATTGCATAGCAGTTGAACAATTTAGCTAAATTATTAGCGTTAGGGTAAATGATTGTTCTTTTATTTACAGGATTCACCTATCTTGGTATCCAGAATGATCTATTAAATAATCTAGTCATTGACGTGGTAAATGACACATAAGTGACTTCTAAAGTGCAGTCTTTTTTTTTTAAATCTTCTAATTCCATCGTCAAAAGTTTTGATGCGTAGATCCCAACACACACCAAAAACACCGAAAAATTAAAATCTTCATGGAAACTTTGAAACATTTGTAAGGGACATGCAACCATGTAACATAAGAAACAAAATATCAGTGCACGCTGATGAGTTCGGCGACAGGCTTGAAGGCGACAAGTTTATCCTATTTGCATGTGAAAGGTTATCAGTCTACCCTTTTTTTTTTCAAAAAGTTTGGGTTTCAATTTCCCCTCGTCAGAGGTGAGGATGACGGTGGTGGATGGTGAGATGGCCGTGTTCGTTCAGATTGAAGTTCTTGTCCGTGGCATATCCGTTTGGGATGGTGATCTTAGATGGTGGAATTTGCGGCACTTTCAAAGTTTCTTGTATCCGAACAATGGAGTTGGCGTTGTTTGGGTGGTTTATGTAATCAAGGGATGTAATATGCTTTAATATGAATGAAATTCCCTTTTTGCAAAAAAAATATCAGTGCACGCTAGATAATAGTTCTAAATTATGGAAGCGTCGTGTCTCCTAAATAGTCGCATTACAATTTAGAATAAGTAACCCCCAAATTTCAAAAGTTTCTTTCAATAGTCCCGTAATAACATCCTTAAAATATTTTTTTTCTTCTATATAGAAATAAGGGAGATTTCTTCACTACGAACATAAAAACTTTCTATATGACACGAATTTTTGGAAGTTTCTAAACAGATGCAATCTCAGCTAATCGTCTTTTTCTCATGGGTGGCCATGGCTCCAACCATCTCTGGGGGCAATAGAACCCCACTCTAAGAAACACGGAGCTCATTTGGTAATCAACACAGGGCCAAGAGAGGATGGATGAAAGCATGTTGCACATCCCCAAAAAAAATTGCTAATCTTTGAACATGGCTTCATCTAAACACCTCAAATTGCTGAAAAAACATGTAAATAGCAAAGAACAAAGTAAATATTGAAGCACACGTCAAAGAACAAATTAAATATTGAAGTGTGCGTTTTGGAAATCCACAAGTCGTGTGTGTGTCCTTCCCCAAGTACTGCGACCATGTCAACAACAAGCACATGATCTCCGCTAGCACCACCTCCCATGGCTTCTAGTGGGCATACTTGTATTCTTAGGCATCAGTGAAGAAACAATCTTAACTGAGTAAATCATAACAAAAAACTGCAAGTAGGAAGGAGACAATCATGGTAACTAAGTAAATCGTAAAAGAACACTGCAAGTAGGAAGGAGACAATCACGGTACGATCGGTTGATCCTGTTATTTTTGTCCCTATCATTCCATACTAGTAAGTATAATTACCTTCTTACCCAACATACTTAGGTACTTGGATCTATACTTGAGTACCTTTTGGTTGGTAACTATGGAGCGTTGGATTTGCGGCAACGGATGACCCATGTTATCTGCATAACCATCACAAATTAAAGTGCTGTCCCGTGTATGCCTCTAGGTTGGATTTTTTTTTTACCTTTTTGGACTCAGGTTGCAATCTCTTACCCTCTGTATGCCATCAGTCTATCATCGAGATGTGCTGTTAAATATTTCTCAAAATGTGTCTTGGTACATCTCTCTAGGCGTTGAGATGCAAATTGTGTTGTTCTCAAGCATTGTGGCATTAAGAGCAACTCCAGTAGTCTCTCAATAGCCCTCCTAATACCAAAAAAGTTGATTTTTTGGTTGTTATTGGGGAGGCAAAACTTGCTCCAGCAGTCTCCCAATCCTCCTCCTCACTTTTGCTCCCCTCCCAAAAAACAGCCTCTCCCTCCCACTATAGTGGGAGCCTCTCGCTCCTCCCAATACCATTTTTTGGCGGGCCCCACCCCTCCCCACACGCGCGCGCACACTCCCCACCCCTTCCTATTCGTTCCCGCGCTCTCGCCCTCGGTCGCACCGTCTCCCGCCGTGAGCTCGCCGAAGAGCCGCCCCCGCCTTTCCCCAGCGCCTTCGGGGTCAGGCGCAGCCGCCGGTGAAGCGATTTGTGCTTGGGGTCGCCCCAATCGAGTGGATCTTGGCACTTCGAAGCGCCGATGCGGACTGGTGCCTCCCGCCATCGCCGGGCTGGAGCGAGGCGCGACGAGGGCCATCGACACCGGGCTGGAGCGAGGCGCGGGGAGGGCCGCCGACATCGGGCTGCAGCAAGGCATGACGAGAGGAGAGAGGAAGGTCGAACCAGGCTGTGCGTGTGCGTTGAAGAGAGGAAGAAGAAGGATGACGTGGCAGTGTGGGGTTCACGGATTGGGAGGGAGATATTGGGAGACTGCTGGAGCTGCACCTCCCAATATTCTAAAAATTCTATTGGGAGCCTCTCCAAAGAGGATATTGGGAGGCAGTTTATTGGGAGACTGCTGGAGTTGCTCTAATGCTGCCCGCTTTGCTCTCAACAGACCACGTGATGTGGCACATGGGTAATTAGGGAGGAGTACGTTGTGGATACATACTATCATCTTCGTGTAATCTCCATTTATGATCCTTCGTTATTTCAGCCATATGACCTAACTAATGTTGAGAGAGCAGTTTCGTATCAAGACCTAGAGCAAGCTAGGGAAAGTTGCAGATATGAAGAGTTGGAGCCTTTTCGCTGGGGTCGCTGCCGCTATCCTCTTCTTCCTCTCTAACAAAGAAGGGCCGTAGCCATCGTCGAGCACACCTTCGTTGTAAGCAATATCCTCCTTTTGATGATTTCTACATATTGTCAATAGACATCGCCAATCAAGCAAGGCAAACTGAATATGTATTTCGATTGATTTGTTGAAACATGTATTGTGTAGGTGAGCCAAATGAATCTGACACACTTGTGCAAGGATACGCTGGTCACCATAGTGAACGGGCAGCTCCCGGGGCCTGCAACAGAGCTCAGAGAGGGGATTCAGTGGCTCTTCATATAGCCAACAAACAAGTCACCCTACAACATAACAGTCCATTGGTAATCAATTACTCTCGCTACTATATATCTTACGAAGGGGGTTAGTTCATAAACAAAAGCTAGCAATGTTTCTTCCTCCAAAGAAAATTTTTAGTTATCTCATAAAGCGTTACAAATATTCACTTTTTTTTGCAAAAGAATATCAAAAACTCGACCTGCGAGGGGTAAGACAATCCTCGGGAATTGCAATTTAAGAAGTTATAAAGGAATTAATTCAGTTATAGAAAACCCACTTTTCATAAGGATGCATAAGCACGTGCGCACGTCCGCAACACTTTCACCAATCTTGAATCTGATTTTTTGCCAAGTGCCTAGATTTATTGTTGACAAGAAGTTGGTTCCTAGAACCTGAGAAACAACAAATCTATGCCATATTGATTTTCTGATTGTTTATTTGGGTTTATTGTTGTAGGCATGGAGTGAGGCAGTGGCTGAACTGTTGGTACGATGGTGTGCCGATGATTACCCAACGCCCCATCCTGCCAAACAGTGATTTCACTTACCGTTTCAACGTCTCCGGGCAAAGGCACCTTGTGGTGGTCTGCTCACGTCCCCTTCCTTCGGGTAACCTTGCATGACTCCTTAATCATCCCGGCCAAGAGATTGGCCCAGCTTGTATCCGTTTCCTAAGCATGACAAGGTGGTCCCCATCATCATAGGTACAAGCTGTTTGAATTAGGCATTGTTTTGTTTATGATATACAGCACATCCCAAAACTGTTATGGTACACCTGGTTTCTGCGCTAAACTGCTGCTGGTCTGAGTGGCAGCGGAGTGGTGGGAGAAGAACCTTACAAGGGTGGCCAGGAACATGACGAATGGCTTTCATGATGATTACTCCAGTGCATCCACAATCAACGGCAAGCTTGGTGACCTCTTCAGCTGCTCTAGTAAACCCATATACTACATTATTTACGTGTCAAAGTCAGAAAACCGTTTTACTGAATTGAGTTGTTTAACTCTGAAGGTGTCCTGGAAGATAATTATATATGTGCTGGACGTGGAGCCCGGCAAGACCACCACGACACGATCACATCGTTCTACTTCCACGGCAACCTGTCCAGCCTGCGCCACAGGCAGCGCTTTCAGGTACTCATGGAAGCGGACGAGCGCCTGTTCATCGTGCTTGGCCTGCTGGGATCCATCTGCCGGAACGGTGGCCAGTCCTGCAAGAGGGGGGACAGCAAGGAGAACATGCTCACCGCGAACAAGAATAATGTCTGCTTCCATCTCCCCACAGCAATGGCGTCGCCGATTCTGGAGGTGCACTACTACCACAACGACATGGACAATACTCTGCAGAAGCTCGCTGACAGGCCGCCGGTGATGTTCAACTTCACTGACGGCGAGTTGATCCCGTTTGGACCCAAAGAGTTGCGGCTGGAACCGAAGTCGAGGGCGACGCTAGTGCAGCGGTTCAGGTATGGTGCCACGGTGGACGTGATGTTCCAGGGCACAAGCTTACTGCAGGGTGATTCCAACCCGATGCACCTGCACGGCCACGACATGTACGTGCTGCGCACGGGCTCGGCAACTGCGATGCTGCCAGGGATGTGGCGAGGTACAACCTAGTCAATCCACCGTTGAGGAACACCGTGCTGGTTCCGAATCTTGGGTGGACTGCCGTACGATTCGTCGCAAATAATCCAGGTGCGTGTGTGATATTTCGATGTCCATTTGATGCCTCGAGGATGCTTCAAATTAATTGGAAACTAAAAAAACAATTATTTTAGGTATTTTCAGGTTTTCACTGAAAGGGAAAAGAGAAAACGGAACAATCTTTATTATCCATGAAAGATGAATTATTCTTTCACCCTTTTGGTCAAAATTTGACTGGTCTGACACACGGATGGAACAATTATATATTGTTGATTTTTTAAATGGTTTTAACTTTGAGGCACATAACATTTATTTATTTAAAAATGATCAATTAAATTTCCACCTAGTCTATGGTTCATGATAAATGTACACCTATATATTTTTCTTTCTTAGGTTGGCGCCGAAGTAATTCGGATTCCCCAAATCTAATGCATGGTTGTCTTGCATGGCATGCAATTAAGGGTATGGTATATCCATTGCCCTTACGAGTTCCACGTGTCGATGGGCATGGCTGCAGTGTTCGTCGTAGGATGGGCCAACTGTAGACACGTCCCTCCCTCCACCACCTATAGATGTTTTGACAAATGACTTTTACAATAACCTCATGCAAAATGAATTGTACCCCCAAACTAACAAATGTGAAGTCTCACATGTAACGGGTCTGAATGATAATTTCCAATCTTGGTTTTTGAATAATCCAAACAAGCTTATGAATTACTTATTTATGATAAAATGTGCCTGTTATTTTTCATATGGATGACTCTTGAGCAAATGCGCCGCAGCTCATAGGGGAATAAGCTTGAGCAGATAAAGAAGGCTTCACCTGCATATTTTATAGCAACATGCGCCAGGGGAATAAGCTTGAGCAGAAAAAGTCAATGTGATCGTTGTTTCCAATCTCTTTAACATGCAAAATAACCTTCCAGAGGTAACCTACCTATTTCACAGCACACAAAGAGGTCATATGGTCTCTTCAAGAAGCATTTTTTTTTTGCAAAACAAGCGATGAGTTCCTCGATCTTGATGAGAACTGGTTCAAAGTGTTGAAATTATCATCGATAGAATAGGAACAAACACTTAGAGGCATAGAAGTTTGAACTTCAAACCATATTGCAGTGATTCATCATATAAACCCACATTATTGATTTATTGCTTTTTTGTGCAAATTAACTAAAAACACGGACAGCAATAACTCACATTGGACAATATTCTTGCATACACAATAATTAATCCTGCCATCCAATCATTACAGCTTTACATGTACCCTATGAGTTGTGGTGCATTTCCTCAACATTTTCCCATCTGAAAAGTACCCGGAACATTTCATCATAGAAAGAAATTCATAAGGACTTTCTGAAGCATAACTTATCATGCCGATCCCTTGACTTCACAATTTTTAGTTTGGGGGCACAATTCATTTTGCATGAGATTATTGTAAAAGCCATAAGTTGAAAACTCTGCAGGTGGTGGAGGGAGGGATGTGTCTTTTGTTGGCCCATCCTCTACGATGAACACTGCAGACATGCCCATTGCCAAGTGGAACTCGTAGTGGCAGTGCATGTACCATACCCCTGCATGTCATACAAGACAACCGTGCAAGAGATCGGGGAAATCCGAATTACTTTATGGAATCAACAATATATAATTGCTCCATTTGTGTGTCATAGATCCGTGAAATTTTCACTATAGGGTAAAAGAAAAATTCATGTTTCATGGGTATAGATTTCTCAGTTTTTTTTCCTTTTCCCTTCCAATGAAAACCTAACAAAAGTGCATAAACTAAATGAAACATTTTTAAGCTTACAATGAACTTATGTTGAAGCATCCTCTAGACATAAATCGGACATGCAAATCTGTTACACGTACCTGGATTATTCGCGATGAATCGTACAGCAATCCACCCAAGATTCGGAACCAGCACGGTGTTCCTCCGCGGTGGATTGACTAGGTTGTACTTCGCCACATCCCTGGCAGCATCGTAGTTGCCGAGCCCGTGCGCGAGCACGTACATGTCGTGGCCGTGCAAGTGCATCGGGTTGGAGTCACCCTGCAGAATGCTTGTTCCCTGGAATACCATGTCCACCGTGGCGCCATACCTGAAGCGCCGCACTAGCGTTGCCCTTAACGTCGGTTCCAGTCGCATTTCTTTGGGTCCAATCGGGATCAACTCGCGGTCAGTGAAGTTGAACATCACTGGCGGCCTGTCAGCAAGCTCCAGCAGCACGTCGTCCGTGTCGTTGTGGTAGTGGTGCCCCTCCAGCATCGGCGTCGCCATTGCCGCGGGGAGATGGAAGGTGACATTGTTCATGTTCGCGACAAGTATCGTCGCATCCTCGTCCCTCCTATCGCAGAACAGGCCACCGTTCCGGCAGATGGATCCCAGGCCGAGCACGATGAACAGGTGCTCGTCGGCTTCAGTCGGCACTTGCGAGGTTTGCCTGTGGGGCAGGCTGGTTAGGTTGCCGTGGAAGTAGAATGACGTGATCGTGTCGTGGTTGCTCGGCATCTCCGGCGCCACTGGAACGTGGTCTCGGCTTGAGTTGCTTCTGTACTGCACGATCCCTCTAGTTGTATACTCTGGAGTCTGGGTGTCCGGTGGAGGCGCCTGGTTAGGTAGGGCGACCATGTAGTACCTGCCGGGGGCCGCATCGGCGACAACCAGGGCATCCACCGTCTCGCCGGGTGCGATTGCAATGGTGTCCGTCGTGTAGGGGTTAACGTAGTTTGCGTCGGCCGAAACCACCGTGAATTTGTGCCCCGCGATCCTGAGGTAATACTCGGAGAACAGCGCGGCGTTGATTATTCGAAGCAGGTAGGTCTTCCCAGGCTCCACGTCCAGCACGTGATTATCTTCCGGGACACCTTCAAAGTTAAACCACTCCATTCAGTAAAACAGGGTAAGTGTCATTTCCTGACTTCGACACGTAAGTAGTACAATATTGGCTTACCAGAGCAGTTGAAGAGGTCGCCAAGCTTGCCGTTGATTGTGGACGCACTGGAGTAATCATCATAAAAACCATTTGTCATGTTCCTAGCAACCCTCGCAAGGTTCTTGTTCCACCACTCCGCTGCCATTCAGACCAGCAGCAGTTCAGCTCAGAAACCAGGTGCATAACATTCTTTCGATCTGCTAATTGTCTTACGCAATAAAATGTCCAATAATTAATTCAAAAGCTTGTACCTATGATGATGGGGACCTCCTTGTCAGGTTTAGGAAACGGATACGAGCCGGGCCCATTTCTTGGCCGGATGATTAAGGCGCCGTGCAGGGTTACCCGAAAGAAAGGGACGTGTGCATGCCACCACAGGGTGCCTTCCTGGCCGGAGACGTTGAAACGGTAAGTGAATTCACTGTTTGGCTGGATGGGGCGTTGAGTAATCATCGGCACCCCGTCGTACCAACAGTTCAGCCATTGCCTCACTCCATGCCTACAATTATGAACACAAAGAAAAATTGGAAGACTAAAATAGAATAGATTTGTTATTTCTCATTTGTTAGAACCAACTTAATTTTCAGCAGTCATCCTAGGTGCTTGGCATCACCAGAAAATAGATCCAAGCTGTTTTTTTTGCATGCGAAAGTGTTGTGGGTATGTATCGTTATGAAAAATGGGTTGTCTATAACTGTAATGGATACGATTGTTTTCTCCTTGCCCACAAAGGAATCAGTACAGTGGGTTCATGTAAGCTTGCGAACAAAAGGTGGATACCTAAAAATTTGCATCCGAGCAAGATACATGTCTAGCTTGTGTTTATGAACCCCACTCGTAATATAAGATAGTAGAGGGGGCGATTGCTGCTACCAATGAATTGTTATGTTGTGGGGTGACTTGTTGACTATATGAACAGCCACTGAATCTCCCTCTCTGAGCTCTATTGCAGGCCCGGGGAGCTGCCCGTTCACCACGGTGACCAGAGTATCCTTGCACAAGTGCATCATATTCATTTGGCTCACCTACATATATACATGTTTCAGCAAATCAATTTTACATACATATTATTTTTGCTTTCCTCAATTCGCGATGTGGATTGACAGTATGTAAGGAAAAAAATAAAAATAAATCCGTTGAGCATCAGTGACCAGAGTATCCTTGCACAAGTGCGTCCTATTCATTTGGCTCACCTACATATATACATGTTTCAGCAAATCAATTTTACATACATATTATTTTTGCTTTCCTCAATTCGCGATGTGGATTGACAGTATGTAAGGAAAAAAATAAAAATAAATCCGTTGAGCATCTTTCTTACAACGAAGGTGTGCTCAACAATGGCCATCGCCCGGGGTGTGGTGGATAGGAAGATGATTATGGCCGCAGAGAACCAAGCGAATAGCCTCCAACTCTTCATCGCTTGTCACTTCTGGTTTATTCTAGGTCCTGGTATGAAGTTTGCACAATATGGCTGCACTAGGAAGAGCATACTATAGCACTTATATAAGGATCTGAGTCACATATACTTGTGAGATTATATTGGTGGCTCCATTAATTGAGTTCACACAAAGAAAGCACGCATCCACAACGTACTCCTCCCGAACCCATGTGCAATATCACATGGTCTTACAAGTTTCGTACCTCTAGTGTTTTCCATATATATATATTAGCATCTTGTTTGCACCAGAAGTTGCACAGGGATGACGTTGCAACCATGATGGTTTTATACATATTGCAAATAATAAGCGTGTCTTGCTGGATGCACTTTGTTGACCTAACATGATATATAATGGTAAGAGTGTGACGTTACTAAGTGGCACAAGTTGCTGGGGGAGCCTTTGTTGACTTTAGTACAAGTTGATGTACAGATCGATCCGATTTATTTGTTGGATATAATATCCCATCCATATATTTCCCTTGTGCCTATAGCGCTCGGCAGTCATTAACTCTTTAGTCATTGGTTTGACATTTACCTATATAAGAAATATTCAAATTAATTACACTATTAATATTGTAGGCTATCCCTCCGGAATGAATAAAAAAACAGAGAGGTATATCAGAACACATTCTAAAATAGAACAATAATACAGGTCACCATTCGCAATTTACCATGATGAGGGAAAAATAGCAGTCTTTTGGAGCTGTAGTCATACATGACTTTCTGTAAACACTACTCTACCGTTTATAGCTAGGGAGTGGCATACAGTTTAGTTCTCTTATTCTTTTTTCCGTAGTGGTCACTGGTCAACAGTTTTCAAGTACAATTGGGTGTCTTTCCCTACATTTTTTTTGCAATTTACCAATAATTCAATTCCCCACAACTACCTACCGTTATAATATATACTTAGCCACATACACTGTTGGCCACTTGTAATGAACTGTAAGGGAAGTTGCTAATCTTGTAGTGCATTGCGATCTGTGCCTCGATTTACTGTCACACCTGTTTTGTAAAGGCAAAACAGATTCCCGCTTGTGTGCCAGGATCAAGTTTCACACAAGCAGTGACTTCATAAATGGTAAACAAAGTACATCCATATCCGAATTATTACAAATTATCGTTATTACAAAAGGACCCTTGGGTCTAAAAGAAAATTACAAACATTGCAGCGGAAGGTAAATAGATAGCGTAAGCGCCCAAGACTCCACAGGCAATCGACCGGTGAACCGCACGCCTAGTACTCCGCTCCATCGTC
>LAPY01002320.1:60068-73907 GCA_000970635.1 Eragrostis tef
ATGTGTCAGCTTACCCTTTGTAGCCTTGCATGCTAGGAGTCGGCTGTAGTTGGCCATATTGACGGGTAAGACTTGCTGAGTGTTAGTTGCTCAGGCTTTGGCTCTATGATGATTTGTGCAGGTAGTACTCTTATCTCTGACTCTACTGGTGGAGGAGGTCAGTGGGACGGACAGTCTCCTGAGGGTTGGACGGTCCACTGGGAGCAGGATGAGTGATCTCCAATTGAGTTCGCATCATCGGGCTTGTGATGCGGATTTATGTATCGTGGGAGCATGTTTTATGTATCTTGTTCTCTAGACTTGTACTTTGTTCGCTATTCAGACTTCCGCTGTGCTACTCGATGTTTTAATCGGATTAATGTAATAACTTAAAGACTTAATTTGTGCCCTTTATGTGATGTACTGTTGTGTCTGTTCATCAGCACGTACCGACTCGATCCTGTGAAAAGCGGTAACGCTACAGTGTTGTCTTTATTTAGCTACCAATCAAGTGTTGGCAAAGTTAAAATTGGTCGGCAAAGGCTTTCCCAACAGCTTCTACTGTGATTGATTCGAAACTATTGGCGTAACCTTTGCCTACAAATCTTGTGTTGGCAATTGTTTCTTTGCCCGATTGTACAAAAAGTGTTAGTAAAAGTCGATCATGGTGTAGTATCCACGATGCTGACTTCACTAGACCAACTAATCACCTCTATTTCAGCCTCTGATCATAGCTTCCGCTGCCATCGAGGGATATTAAGCAGGGTTTAGTTTGACATTAGTTGTTCCAATCAGAGGAACATTGCTTGGACACTTCATGCTAACCTACATTTTAGCTTTTTACCTTTTAATTCTTCTCGCTAAGTTCTTGAAGAAGTTTAAGTTAAATATTTTATATATGCACTATTACATAATGTCTCAAGGGTGTCTTGTTAAAACAGACATACAAATGAAATCTGAAACCAATATGTAAAAAGCAGTATTTTTATTTTTCGTAACGGACACCAAATGGATGAGGGTAAAAAGAAGTCAGGTCCCAAACTAAACAACAATCAACTGCTTTATTTTGACTAACAAGTGGTAGTCATTCTTGGCAACAATATATGACATCATTTATAAAATAAACAAAGTGGGCTCATTAAGTGACGGAGAGCACTACCAGGGAAGTCTTCCGATAGAGTAACCGATGCCTAAGCAATGACATACCACTCACGACCCCCCTCCAGCTGCGCAACGCTGGGAGAAGACAGTTCACTGCCGCAATGTTGTGACGGACTATCTTTTGATAATTCTTGATCTATTGAAGTGATGGGTTCCATTGTCCTTAGCAATAGATGGTAGATTGTTGTTGTGAGCTCCCACAACAGTTTTGGTCCTCGGTGCAACATAAATATTGCATGTGAATATCCAGGAGATAAAAATTGTTTCATTATACATAGCGCGGAGGCGCATGCTGACCGATTTGAACGTCTACTGGTTCATGTCAATATGACAACGCTTATTATTTATATGTTGTGCATTATAAATTGTGAAGATCAAGGTCGACGTGCTTTTCAGCTCCATCAGATAAATAGTGTAGGGATGTGATGCTACTTCTATTCAAGTTTTCCTTAGCCCACCACTGAAAGCACAACACTGTTAAATCCTAAAATATTTGCTCTCACGGGAAGTCGAACAAAGGACCTGACGTGCTAGCTACTGACCCTCTAGTAACTACTAGGCTACATGCCTCTGACTTCAGTTGTTTCAACAAATGTTTGGCGAGCAATAAGCCACAGCTTGCCGCGCTATATTTCTGGTTAGTAATTACAATTGCTTGTAGCCTGTCAGACATTTGGCACAGTTCATTGATGTCTCAATCTGATTTACTGGCTCATGGGCAAGTTTCCGCTCCAAGGGCTTTGTTTTCCTTGTTTCATGCAGTTTCTATACTATAGTCATTTGCAAAATTATCATTTTCGATTCAGATTTGAAAGAAAAATATCTGAGTTTCAATGTTCTTCGATGGAACTATATAAACTATGACCATTGGACATATAATATGCAGATATAGCATTGTACGTTTTGCACGCCATACTATATGCAACTTTAACCGCAAAGAAGTGGACTATGACCACTGGCCATAATTTGCAGATATAGCATTGTTTAGCGCACCATACTAATGTGCAGCTATAACCAGAAAGATGTGGCATCTCAGCATGTGACTCGTCACGTTATCAGTGCCGATGGCTGATTGGCAGGATGATTTATACATGTGCACATACATAAATTGGCCTCTTGTTCGCGCCAGCAGTTGCACATGAATCAGATTGCAGCCACGATTGTTATATACTACATATTGCAAGATAGTAAACGTGTTTTGCTAGGTTGACTTTGTTGGTTACATGAATTCATTGATACAAGTGTTGAAGCATTATTTAATAACTTCCAATAAATTGATGAACGGATCAATCAAATTTATGTGTTAAATAGTATCCCATTGCAATACACTACAAGATTAACAATGTCCCCTAGCAGTTTATTCAAGGGACAATTTCGTACATGCCATTGGAAAAAATTATAATCCCGTATATGCCATTGGCATCTCAGTGACATGTGGGATCCGCCTGTGTCACTAACAGTGGCATATTCGGGATTACGCAAATTTGCAATGGCACATAGGAAATTATTCCTTTATTCAAAGTGGCCAGCACCTTCAAGTGTATTATTCCGTTGATATCAGCTTGTTAGTTTAGTGCATTGCTGTATACACACATACTGCATGCATAAGAGGCATTCCTCTAGTAACTTTTTAGACAGCTTGTTGGTGCAACATGGACATCCCGTCGTTTCTGGACCAGATGCGCTGTATGTGAATGCACAAAAATATATTCTCTGATTCAGTCCCGAATAATTAAAATATGTGCTTGGTACATTTTCTGCGAGAAAATATATGCTTAGTACATAGGCAAAAGAGGTAACATTGTTCTTGCAGTGACAAAAAGAAAAGCAGTAGATCGAGTTTTGAATAAATCAACGCAGTCAAAGATTAACAATTCGAATCAGGTTAAATATTCCACCCCTTGCAAAGTCACGTTTTGCCAGTTCTCTTTCTCCTTTGCCTTGTTATGGAGAAATATGTAACATTGTTCTTGCTTCCTGCAAAGTTATAACTAGCAAGTGCAGTGGAGATCGACAACCGACTAATCCAGGGCACTGTTTTTATGAAACCAACTAATCACCTTGATTTCGGCCTCTTATCTTAGCTTCTTCTGCCATCAAGGGACATTAAGCAGTGTTTAATTTAGTCACCCTGATTTCAGCCTCTGATCTTAGCTTCTGCTGCCATCGAGGGACATTACGCAGAACTTAATTTGGCATTAATTAGTTGTTCCCACTTGTGGCATGGCGCTTGGAGACATCAGGCTCAACTCTATATTTGTATTTTATCTTTCAAGTCTTCTCGCTGATCCTCAAAGTTGTGACCGCTATATTTCGTATGAGTAGTATTACATAATGTCTCAAGGGTGTCATGTTGTCATAGACAGATAAATGAAATAATGTGAAAGTAATATGTAAAAAGCAGTAGGTTTCTGTTTCGCAACCGATACTAAATGGGTAAGAGAAAACGGCAGTGGTTGAAATTCAACTGCTCCATTTCGACTTACAACTGGTAGTCATTCTTGACAACAATATATATGACTTCCCATACAAGATCAACAAAGTAGGTAATATATTTGTAACTGATATGTATTCTCTTTGCGATGGAACTGAGATGTAATTGAGGGCTTGTTAAATAATGGGAGTGGATGTAGCAGGGAAATCAGGTCAATAGATTAACAGATGCCTAAGCATCGCTAAACCACTCACAACCCTCCTCCTGCTGCGCGACATTGTGGCTGTCTATCTTGGGATAATTCTTGATCGTCCAGTTCTTCCAGTTCTTGGGGTACTCAGGGCGACATAAACATTGCATTTGATCCAAGTAAAATGAAGAAGTTATTGTTTATGAGGCAGGACTGATATTGTCAATGCACTTAGGACACATATCCGACTGACTGCAGTTATTGCTTCCAGTGGCTTTATGTGGAGGTTTATTTGCACAGGGCTTTCATAGTCCACTTACTCTACAGTGTGCACTAAATATCTTCAATCTCAATGTCCACTTTCTCAATTTTGTCATTGCCGTTCCCACTATCAGCATCACCTTCATCGAACCCTTCTCTATATTTTACAGCCACCTTCGCTGATGCCATCCAGTTTCTTCTCTGGATTCATAGGCGATGGTGAATTGGACGACAATGTGGGCATTAAATAGGTGGGCACATGCCCCCTTTAGCCGATGATGTCAATTGTTTTCATGGAGATTGAAAGACATGAATTAGGCATATGGTAAATATATGACAAAATTTTCACATCACGGACGCTTAGCAACCGTTTTGCTAAATGCAATATTCAGCAAATAGAGCCTTTTTGTAATGCTAGAAACGCAGCAGCAGGTGTAGTCACCGGCGCCATACAATTTGCACGAACAAGCGAGCAGAAGTGTCGTGCGAGTACGTGTACTTCGGTCTGGCACTAGATTAGTAAGGCATGACGCATTTGGTGCGGCATGCATGCACCGCAAACGAAGCGACGTGCGTGCTGGAGTAATGACCAAGCAGGGGTATTGGAGTACATCCAAATGGCCTCCAAAAGTCTAAAACAACTTGGTATAAGAGAAACAGCTAGAGCAGCTTTATTATATGCAAATCGGAGGGTATATTTCTTTAGAAACATGCCATTGATGCAACTTGGATTTATACACCGTCATCTCTGAACCGGATGCAGCTTTCATGTGGTACATAGATGCAAAAATATACTCTTATTCAACACCGAATAACTAATATAATTATGTACTCACGTCCATTTTGAACAACGAAAATAGGCATTAGATCTAGGGCCTCTTTGGATGGAATCATCATACTGTCCCTGGGCAGGCAGCAACCATAGGCGTCCTATTTTGATTGCGTAGTTGACTGCCTAGGAGCGTTTTACTCACGGCAAGTGGATCGCGCAAAAATAGGCAATAGATCTAGTAATTTAATTGATAACTTCCAACATAGTAAATTGATGCACAGCTCAATCAAATTTATTTGTTGGTTAATATCCCATTGTAATACACTACAAGATTAACAGCTTCCCCTAACAGTTTATTGGAAGTGGCCAACCACTTCTAGTGTATTTGACTAAGTAGATATAATAATTGTAGGTAATTGTGGGGAATGTTATTATTTTTCTTTTCTAAAATGTTTTCTCATGTACTTATCTGGGTTTTCTTAATTCATGCCTGAGGGACAACCAACAATATTAATAGTAGAATTAATTTGAATATTCTTATATGTAAATCCCAAACCAATGACAAATGATTTAATGATTGCAGATGTGCTATAGTCAACAAATAAATCCGATCGATCTGTACATCCACTTGAACCGTGTAAGGTCATCCAGCAACTTGTGACATTTAGATCGTGATCACTCCTAAATTTATCATGTAAGGTAAACAAACAAAGTCCATCCAGCAAAACACACCAATTATTGCAATATGTATACAACCATCGTGGTTGCAACGTCATCCCAGTGCAACTTCTGGCGCAAAGAAGAGGCTAATATATACACACACATATGGAAAACACTACCAGTACAAAA
Organism: Eragrostis tef; assembly: GCA_000970635.1. Classification (NCBI taxonomy): domain Eukaryota; kingdom Viridiplantae; phylum Streptophyta; class Magnoliopsida; order Poales; family Poaceae; genus Eragrostis; species Eragrostis tef. Next base: position 65,715 of record LAPY01002320.1, read on the forward strand.
CTTTCTATACGAACCCAGCACGAAGAAAATTTTATGACGGGACAGTTGGCCGCAAAGTAAAACCATCTTTCTCTTACTTATGTAGCTAAGCAGTTAAGCACCGTCTAAGTTCCTTTGCGACGTAAGTAGAGATGGGATTGATAGAATAAGTCGAGGCTCGAGCTAGACTTGCAGCCCATCCACCACGTGTTGTTCAAGCACAAGGAGCTCACATCCCATGGATCACGTTCAGGTTCAGCAGCGGTCATGGGTGGAGGTGCTGAAATACTTCTACGGCCGATAGTGCGGTAGCCAATGGTCGAAGGAGAAGCAGCGTTGCGTATCTGTCCTTCTGCACAAGGGCCACAAGGCCAGAAGCCAATCAACGATTAACTTGTCACCTTAACCTGTCGCTCGGTGGAGGCGGGGGGGTTTCTGTAAAATGTCCAAGGAAGGGACGGCGTCAAGAGACCCGTTGTACATGCCCTACTGAATCTTCATGGCCTGTTTGTCTTAGCCCTGACGGAGTAATTAAGTCAAAATGATGTTGTTCAAACAAAAACTTTAGCCTCTGAATTTTGTGTTCTGACGGGCATGCGGCGTTGCGCGGGTGGGCCGCCACCGTTGCAGGGTGACTGTCTTCGTAAGGGTTTTATCCGTTTTACATTGTACGTGTAGCACATCTATGCACATATGTCTTCCCGCCAGCACCTATAATACTACGAGTCACATGCTGATATGCTGGTGCGTGTTAGTTTGTTGCATTGAAATAATGGATCAGGTCAGTTAGTTATCATCGGTCTGTCAGTCTCAAGATTTATATATAAACATACTGCATGCATGTGAGGCACTCCTCTAGTATTTGTTTAGACACCTGTTGTTGGCCAACATGGACGTCTTGTCCTTTCTGGACCGGATGCCTTGTATATGGATGAACAAATATACCATCTCGATCTGATTCAGCACCGAAAAACTAAATATATACTATTTAATACATAGTCAAAAGAGGCAGTAGATTACGTCCAAAGAAAAACAGAGGCAGCAGGAGTATTGAAGAGATGGACACTCTCAAAGATTATCAATGCGGCTCAAATTAAATCCTCCATCCCCTTGTTGAAACGCGTTTAGCCGGTTCTCATTCCCCTTAGCCTTCATATGAAGAAATAGGTAACATTATTCCTGCTTCCTGCACGACCTATAATTAGCAATTCCAGGTAAGATCGACAACCAACCAACACTACACCATGGAGGTATGTTGGCGTTTCTTACGCAAAAAGATTAAATTTAATTCTAAAAGCGCACGGAACACACCATTGTAACATTTCACCCGTGATTATTCCAAAGTTATCATATTTATATTTTTCCACAGAAGCAGGGCTAAGAATATAATGAATTAACAAGAAAACATATATTATTTATAACTTGCAAACTAAACTAAAGATCCATTGATATAGATAACAAGGAGTTAGCATTTAATTTGGGAAAACACCGCGAAAAAGGTATCAATTAATCTAGAGGTTAGCATTTAGTTTTTTGATTGTCTACAAATATTTACTTAGCTTTCATTACAGATACGCAGGGCACACATATGTCAAAGCAATAACCTTGTAAACAAGATTAGTACTCGGGGGAACACTAAGCTATTTCAGTCCCTGCCTGTGTAACCCGGACGTGGGGGATTAAAGAGACCGGTGTAGCTATCACATACACTCGCGGCTACTATCCTCTGTGGGGATATTTAGATTGAAGCCACTGGTGAATGCAGCCATCCAAAGAATGTCCTTAGTAAAGACGACATACAACCAATGCCACGAGTTGGTCTCTTGCTCCCCAATATTTACCATGACTCTTGTTTTTTATTGTTTTTAAGCCTGAATCAAACTTGAGTGGACAGAACTGCCCCTGCACAATTACGAGATGTCAGGTTTGCTACAGCGGCTCCAAAAATCGAAAAAAGAATAGTTTAATCACTTAGCTACAACCTGCTTGCAGCTTCATCCTCCATCTTTAGCAGTTGCCTGCCCACGACGCTGCAAGCACCAGCAACTACGCACCCACCCGCGCTGCGATGCAAAGCCGGGCTGCCTCGCCTGCGCGCGGCCAAGACGGCAGTCGGCATCGCGCTTCCACCGGAGCGCCCTCAAATCAGCCCGAAACCGCCACCTAGGCCTCCGCCATCGCGCTCCAGCCCCGCCGTCGTGCACCGCCATGCTGGGTTAGGGTTCGTCAGGGGGGAGGAAGAACGAGAAGGAAGAAGTGCTAGATGCAGAACAATTTTGCTCTAATTCGGTTTTGGGTATATTGGAGAAGGGTCAGGGGTAATTCGGTCGGTTCAAGTCAGATTTAGGCCTAAAAACAATAGAAAATGAGGGTCATGGCAAAGATTGGAGCGCTGAAGACCAACTCGTGGTGTTGTTTGGGTGTCCTATTTACTAAGGGCGTTCTTTAGATGGTTGTGTTTACAAGTGGCTTCAATCTAAATATCCCTCCTCCGTGAGGTTGGATGCAAACTCAAATCTAGAATAATTCCTTGAACTATACAAGCAACTATCCTAAATAACTTATTCATCGTGTAAAGAGCAAGCCAACCATGAGTAATAAATCCAAATGAATTGTGTAAGCATAGAGCAGCAAACAACTCAATTAAATCTACCGTACATAGACGTTGCTCCAATTCAAGAATTTCTTCTCTATAATAACTACTTAAATAAATAAATATAAACTAAAAGAAAAAACTAAATTAAATAAATAAAAAAATAATTATATTAAACAATATATAATATAAAAGATACAAGAGAACTTTACCCAATATTCCGAAAAGACCTCCGGAATCTCGAGCGAAGCCCTCGCTTCTACTCTAACTCACAAAACTAAAACATTAATCATATTCTAATCTACACAAGTGGAATGCTACTTCTATGAGGTACGATTTGAATCGGTGGCAGAGCCTCCTATTTATAGCCCCTAATTAGGTGGAGTAACGTGCATGTCAAGTTTGAGCAGAATTGGTCATCCATTCTCTTGGATGGTCACCGCCTTCTATGTGGACGCTCTAGATCGCACCCTGTTGTCGGTTCCGAGGTCGGCTAATACCAGGGGTCATTTACACAATTAAGTTTATACCCAAAAAAAAAGCTCATTCTACGGTGTTGGTTGCTCTTCCACCTTGATGGGCACTTAGGTTTGGTGTTTTGTTGAGTATGTATCCCACAAAAGGAATATCAGGACCAACAGAGACAAAATTAGGTCGACATGCCTAAGGTATGGGCCGGCCGGCCAACTATTTTCAGCTTTTCCCTCGATCTTTGAACTGGCGAAACTTTGCTTTCGGACTCCGAATTAGGTGATTCAAAAGTCCATTTTGACTATCTCGGTGAGAGCTTTGACATGGAGGGATCAAATATCTTATTTGAATAATTATTTTTTTATGTCCAAGTCGTTCCTTTGTTTCTTTCTTTAACGTTGTTGAGATGTCGGAGCAGTGTCTTGTTTGTGCTTTTAGGTATTTGATGTTTCTCCATGAGTATAAGAACATTTGCATCAATATTTTTATGTACCTTGCAAAAAAAACTTATATCGAAAACTTGTGGAACTTTATTATTTTAATGCATAAAATATTGGTGTATACCTTTTATTCGCCGGTAAATTGATGGTCACTGTGTTTTATTGATGGTCAATAGGGTACATTTCCCGACTTTGAAGTGTCCAGAAATGTTGTTTATTCATATCCAATTTTCTGTTGACAAATAGATTAAAAATCACAATCATACAATCTGTGAGCAATTGTTTCATCCGGCCACATGTGTCGGCAAAGGTGTTGTCTTTGATTAGCTACCAATCAAGTGTTGGCAATGGTAATGTCGGTCGGCAAAAGGTATCGCCAACAGCCTCTACTATGACTGTTTTGAAACTATTGGCGTAGCCTTTGCATACAAATCTTGTGTTGGCAATTGTGCCTTTGCCCGATTGTACAAAAAAATAGTTGGTAAAAGTCGATCATCGTGTAGGATCCAGGATGCTGACTTGACTACACCAATCACCTCGATTTCAGCCCCTGATCATTGCTTCCGCTGCTATCGAGGGATATTATAAGCAGGGTTTAGATTGACATCAGTTGTTCCAACCAGCGGAACATTGCTTGGACACATCATGCTGATGACCTAAATTTTAATTTTTACCTTGTAAGTCTTCTCGCTAAGTTCTTGAAGCAGTTTAAGTTATATATTTTATATATGCGCTTTTACATAATGTCTCAAGGGTGCCATGTTAAACAGACATACAAATGAAATCTGAAAGCAATATGTAAAAGGCAGTAAGTTTATTTTTTGTAACAAACCCCAAATTGATGAGAGTGAAAAGAAGTCAGGTCCCAGACTAAACACCAATAAACTGCTCCATTTTGACTAAAAAGTGGTAGTAATTCTCGCGAACAATGTATGACTGCATTTATAAGTTAAGCAAAGTAGGTTCCGTCTTTATAACTAACATGTAAATGTGAGCTCGTAAATAACGCTAGAGGCAGTAGTAGGGAAGTCAGGTCCATAGACTAGCCAATGCCTAAGCATCGCCATACCACTCACGACCCTTCTGTGCGGCGCTGGGAGAAGGCAGTTTGTTACAGCAATGTTGTGGCGGACTATCTCGAGATAATTCTTGAAATTTTCAAGTTATTGGTTACAGTGTCCTTCCCAATAGATGCTAAGCTGTGGTTGTGACCTCCCACAGCACGACAGTTTTGGCCCTCAGTGCTAGTGTGCGCCACATAAATATTGCATTTGATCCAAGAGATAGAAACTGTTTCATTATCTGCAGTGAGGACGGGCACGCTGACCATGAACATCTATTGGTTCATGTGAAACAACAAGACTTGTTTCATTCTATTGTTTATAGGTTTGTGCATTATACTAAGTGATGAACAAGGTCACGCTTTTCAGCTTGATCGAATAAATGATGTAGGGATGTGATGCTACTTCAATTCAAGTTTTTCTAGTTTTAAGTTTTGTTTAGATTGCATTTCTGATTTTTTTTTTCATGTAGCAAGTTTTACATTGTAGTTATTTATTTCTGTTGCAATGTTCATATATTTTTATATTTAATGAACACAAGCTACATTGTTCCGAATTTGTGGAGTTCTATGTCACGTGAAAACAAAGGGAGTGGAAGAAAGGCATCGGTGGGCATGCACGTCTTGACTACCGTGATTGGTACCGTAAATGAGGGGAAAATAGTAGGTATGAAGCAGCCACGTCCCAATAACAACCGATGCATACTAGAACTCAGACAGCTTGTCTTGATAACAACGTAACCTACTGCTCTGTGAAATATGAAGCAGTTAGTTATTAGTTATGAGCCGGCACTGGTATTGCGAATGCAGTACGGCGCATATAATTGACTGACTGCAATCAACGCTCCCAGTGGCTTTATGTGGAGCATAGGATTTTTCATAGTCCGCCCACTTTACTATGTGCACTTCCTCAGTGACGACGGCTCTGTCATTCCCATTCCCACTATCTCCATCACCTCCATCGTTCCAAGAGGCTGGGAATTGCTGTGGTGGAGATTTAGATATATGAATTCGGCACATGTTAAATATATGACAAAGTTTTCACATCCTGGAATCTTTTAGCTAGTAAACATTATTTTCCAGATGCGATTGTAAACCCAAAAAAAATTTCTTTGTTATGCGAGAACTTCATAGAAATCCCAAAGAAATTTCATAGTAAACATTTCACTATATCTGTGTATCGGGGAATTTCTTTCAAATCCAAAGAAGGCATAAATCTGACCGATCAGTGCATCGATTCACTATGTTGGAAATTATTAATGCATCAACTTGTACCCTTACAGTCATACATTGGTTAACTAAGGCCAACAAAATAAAGTCGAGCCAGGTAAACACACTTATCATCTAGCAACATGTATACAACCAACAATGTTGCAACATGACCCCTGTGCTGTGCATGTGCTTGCGCAAACAAGAGGTCAATATGGACAAATACATGCACGGTCTACTCAACCGTTAGCCGGCGCCTGCGGTGAGTAGAACACAGCTAGGCACTTAATCATCCATGGGTTCGAACACTGAACCAGAGCATATTGCTGACATCAATCTTAATTAACCTCACCACCGAGAGCATAATCCAAGCGGGCAAGCGACCAAGCAAATCGGCAGTAAGCAAACACACAGCAGCAGCAGGCCTGCAGGGCGAGCAAGCATCTGCGGTCGCCGGCGTTATGCAAGCCGCCCAAACAGGCGAGCAGATGTGTCGCGCAAGTACGTGCACGTCGGCCTGTCTCAAGATTAATGACGCCTTGGGTGCGGCATGCGCGCAGTGCAAACGAAGCGACATGCGTGCTGGAGTAATGACCATGCAGGGGTATTTGAGTCCAAATGACCTTCCAAAGTCTAAAACAACTTGGTATAAGAGAAACAGCTAGAGCGGCTTTCTTATGGAAACCGATATTTAGAAACATGCCATTGGTGCAACTTGGATACGCCGTCGTCTCTGAACCGGAGAGATGCACAAATATATAATCTCTTATTCAACACCGAGATACTCACATCCATTTGATCAAAACAATAGGCAATAGATCTAGTGCCTAACTGTGTTCTACTCATGGCTGGTAGAACGGTGCAAAAAATTGGCAATAGATCTAGTACTGAAGACCCCGCCTCACTCAAAGTTTATTCAGTTGGGCTCAAATGGAATCGTTCGCCCAATAGTGCAGACATGTTGAGCCAGTTCCAAACTTTGTGATCGCTTTCACCTTAGCCCTGATATGGAGAAATTTGTAGCATTATTCTTGCTTCCTGCAAGACCTATAGCTAGAAGGTCCAGTGGAGATCGACAACGGAGTCTAATCCAGGACGCTGATTTGACTAAACTAATTGGGGACATCCTGTTCAACTGTAATTGCACTGAAGACTTCAAATGAAAAAAAATCAGAATGATATACTGAAGACTCAAACTGTAGATAAAAAATGCAAGAATCAAATTTCTAAAGATGATTCATAGTTCTTCATCACAATGGCAAGATGTAAGAATTATGTAACATTTTATTACATGAAATATATTCCTATATACACGGTATGCGATGTCTCTTAAACAGTTGACATTCGAGACAAAATAATGTCAAGATGAATAAACCCATCAGTCACCAGACCCACAAAGAAAACTTTGACCAAAACGATTAATACACCAACAGAAGTATAAACGACAAAAGAACAGCACGCACCACTAACAGAACAAAGAACATGTCTAGTATAAATGATTGCATAATTTCCCAATGCAACTATTGAGCCACTGTTTTAAAGCAAGCAAGCATTCAGCCACACCGGTTTATGAAGTGGAGATCAAGCACTACATTCATCTAAAGTTAACAATCAGGTGTATAAGAGTTCCATAGACATGATTAGTTTACCCTCCAGTGGTGAGCAAATAAATCCACCCACATGCACAGTGCTCACAGGTCTTGCAGTGCTTGCTACTCAATTATACCTGTCCAATAATCTCATCCAATATATATTTTTGAATCATAATCAAACATCTCCCGGCTAGACTGCAGAATTACAAAAACAACGTGAGATGTCTGATATAGTGATGTTTCAGAAACTAATCCATGTACATTGAACTATACCCACCAGGCGCGGATGCCCGAAATAGATTAGTTGGTCTGGCCTTCCCTACAACATTTTGTTATTGTCTCACAACGTTGCTAGATGTGAACCTGACCTGCCAACCACAACCACTGCACCTTTGATGTCAACGAAATCATGGTGTCGCCTCGTGCATGCTAGTATTGCATGCCCTTGACGGGTCGAAGAGAATACGCCAATGAGCACACCCGGAACCAGCCAAGCATTTTCCACGCCCCGCACCCTGCTCCCGCGCTATATATAGCTCCCCCATCTCTCAGCATCAAACCACACAACTTCCAGCTGCCGAGTCTCACGCCACTGCAGCGCGCGATCCAGCTCGATCTCCCGCTGCAAGAATCGTGTTGCTCGCAGCTGGATCAAGCTCAAGATCGCTTTCGTGCAATCTTGACTTGAACTGTGTCGATCGTTAGTACCATAGTTCATTAACGATCCACTGTACGTATATCTAGCTACCTAGCTAGCTCGACTTATCATCGTTGCCATGGGTAGCCTTGACACCACCCCTGCCGCCTTCGATGTGATGGACGCCGGCGTCAACGGCTTCGAGCCGCTCA
>LAPY01002322.1:3694-16988 GCA_000970635.1 Eragrostis tef
CGGGGGCGGCCGCGGCGGCCGCCGAGCCGGGAATTGGAAGGAGTCCGCGGTGTGATTTTTGGAAGATGAGAAAGGCGATGGGGAGGCTTCTCGATTCAGGAATGTGGTTGTCGACGAAAAAAGAAAGAAGGCGCGGACGCGCGATCCCCTAACCCGCGTACGCTAAAAAACAAGACGACGAGCGAGAATCCCAAAAGAAAAAGACGACGAGCGAGAAATCAAGAGGAAAGCTATCGTCCCCCCATGGCAGTCTCCTCCTCCCCTTCGGGCTCTGTCAAAGCCCTAGCTTGCTTCCACTCACCTCTCCCTGCACCCCGAAGAGCAGGTACCCCTCCCAATTCCTGCATCGTTCTGCGTTTCCTCGTCTTGACAATCCGTGTTGATGAAATTCCAACTCCATTCTGGGAACTCAAGTCAAGATGTTGCTCGAGTTCCATCAGTTCCTGATTTATTTGCTGTGCCTCGATTTCTCTGCTGTGGTATAATTGATCGTGAGCTTCCGGTCCAATGCAGCCTTAGCATCACCTTCATCGCGTCTCACTTCCATCAAGATGTGCGCTGCGGCGGCGGCGGCGGCACCGGCGGAGCAGAAGAAGACACTCTGGGTTTGGACCGAGAACCGGCAGGTGATGACGGCGGCCGTGGAGAGGGGGTGGAGCACTTTCCTCTTCGGATCCAAAGATCTCGGCAAGGATTGGTCATGTGAGAACTGAGAACAATGTTTTCCCTTCTTTCGAGCCGCAATAATTGTAATTATTTGTTTGATGAGAACATGAAATGAGTGTGTTAGATAGCCTGAAGCCCTATGGTGCATGGTTCAAATATGTAGTACCCATTTGAAAACTAGTCAATAAGAAATGGTTCCATACCTGTATTTCGATAATCATATGCGAGGTCATACTCAGTCCCTATTTGGAATGGTTTCAGATTCTCTAGCTTCAGTTTCCAAGTCTGTTTACCCACAGGAAACTTTTCTCAGGAGAATGAATATCACTTTGTGCAATTCTTTTAGCTAATTTAGTGGCTTTGGGTTCTAGAAATTGTATATCTTGAGGAGCGGAGGTGATTCTTGTTAAAGACAAGACCACAAATTAAGTTGTTTTTCCTTCCTAGTGTAAAATCAGAAACGTTTACCTCGTAGTTTTATTCGAACGCTTGCTTGCTGTATCATTTGGCATAGATTTATCGTGATTCTGATGATATCTCAATTCCAGATTCCCTGTGAAATGAAGACCTAGTAGGAGTGTTACTGCTGATCTGTGTTAGGTTCAAAGATTGTCATTTTATAGGCAACAGAAACTAGTGAATATATGTCCTATTTTGATTGGTGCTGGCTGTGTAGAGTCATATGTCTCGTGATATGCTTGACCGAAAATGCTAACTTGTTAGTCTTGATGGTGCATCCGCCGCTCTTTTGTTCACTCCCATTTTTTTACTTTCTAGAAATTCTAGTGATTATGACTCGTATGCTCGTTTGGTTCCAGCAACTGCTCGCATCAATCCTCTCTTTATTGATGGCCTGGGGATTTTTGATGGAGAAAATAAAAAAGTTGCCACAATTTCACAAGTTTCTTCACCGAGAGAGCTTGAACTTGTCCAACCAGACAATGTTGAAGCAGATAACATTGTGATAGACTTTCGAGGTGGTTGGCAGGTAAACAGAGCATAAGCACTTACTCTTCGTTTTCCACTCTGTTGTTCCCTAGTATCAAAATTATTTCAATGTTCTGATTTATTTTTATCTCATACATGCATGGTGCCTTGTATTAACATAGTGAGTTCGGTTATCATCTTTGAGGTCTCCAAGTACTTTCTTGGTTATCTAGTTATATTCCATTGAGGGCATGATTTATGAATTAGCCATACCGCTTGTTTGGTCATTTACTTGTCAGACAAGTGACTTCCAAATATTACCTTATAAACCCACCCAATCCACAGTGGCATTCAGTGATATTTAATTTCCAAATTTCATAGGTTATACCTGCAGAAAATATAGTTGCTGCATTTCAAGGATGTAGAGGAGCTGTATTGGCTGTTTTGACAAACTCAGCTGAGGCTCAAGTTTTCCTTGAGGTAATTTATCTGGAGATTTCAGAGTACAATGCCACGTCAAGGATACAGCACTTCTCGATTAGGTATTGTTGTAAGAAATGTTTTCTGGGGTTTATGTTTTTCATTTTTTCTGGCACTCATTATGTAGGCCTTGGAGCAAGGGCTTGATGGAGTTGTACTTAAAGTAGACGACATGGATGATATCATTAAACTCAAGGTATTTATCACTACCCTTTTTGCAGAGTTTTTAATAGTAAACACCTGCAAGTATATAATGGTTCTGTAGCATTGCATATTATTAATGTATTGTATTTATATAGAATTGTACAACAAAGTACTTCTCTCTACTGCTGATTTTTTATCAGATTGTAAGATTTACCAGACGTGTGTTTTCTCTTCCATTTTAATGACTCAGGATTATTTTGACAGAAGAAATGAAGCAAAGAGTCAATTGCAGTTGACAAAGGCCACTGTATCAAAGGTTGAAGTTGTTGGTATAGGTGATCGTGTTTGCGTGGATCTTTGCAGTATCATGCGACCTGGTGAAGGCCTTCTGGTTTGTGTATATCTCTCGCTTGTTATTGTTGATACACATGGACAAAACATCATATGAATTACTTGCATTGAACTGGATTACCATTCCCCGTACTACCTTGGTATTTTTTTTGCATGGCATTTAACTAATTTCTCGAAGTTAGCCCCCATCTTTACGTGGAATCTTGTTTTTAGGTTGGATCTTACGCAAGAGGAATGTTCCTTGTTCATTCAGAATGCTTGGAGACAAACTATATTGCAAGCAGGCCTTTCAGGGTGAATGCAGTAAGTATTGAACCAAATTAGATGGCAGCATGCTACTGTAGGTATTGGTGTGTTGCAACACAACGAAGAACCCTGCAACTTCATTATTTTCCATATTTAGGGGCCTGTACATGCATATGTCTATATAAATTACTTGCATTGAACTGGATAACCGTTCCACCGTACTACCTTGGTATTTTTTTGCATGGCATTTCACTAATTCCTCCCAGTTAGCCCCCATCTTTATGTGGAATCTTGTTTTTAGGTTGGATCTTACGCAAGAGGAATGTTCCTTGTTCATTCAGAATGCTTGGAGACAAACTATATTGCAAGCAGGCCTTTCAGGGTGAATGCAGTAAGTATTGAATCAAATTAGATGGCAGCATGCTACTGTAGGTATTGGTGTATTGCAACACAACGAAGAACCCTGCAACTTCATTATTTTCCATATTTAGGGGCCTGTACATGCATATGTCACTGTCCCTGGGGGCAAAACCAGCTACCTCTCAGAGCTGCGATCAGGAAAGGAAGTAGTCGTAGTTGATCAAAATGGCCTATGGCGTACTGCAATCGTTGGTCGAGTGAAGATTGAATCAAGGCCGCTCATCCTTGTTGAAGCAAAGGTACATAAAACTTGTTCTTCTCATTGCTGAGATACGTCATGTGTATTCATTGCAAATCTCAACTTCATATCATTATTGACTTGCTGTAGGATAATTCAGGAGATGATACATACAGTATTTTCCTTCAAAATGCGGAGACTGTTGCACTTATCACTCCAGGAAGAGGTAAATGTTTTTGGGAGCAAATTTGAAAGTTTGATAAAATTTCGATTTATCAGTTTTCTCCCCTTCACATTTACCTATCGGAATCTGTTTCAGTCAACTTATTATGTGACATGTATTGTCGTCTGATACAGGATCTAGTGGAAGAACAGCTATTCCTGTGACTTCGCTGAATGTTGGTGATGAAGTTTTGGTACAGAAACAGGGCGGTGCCCGCCACACTGGGATAGAAATTCAGGAGTTCATTGTTGAGAAATGAGAATAAGAGTGCAGCAGTTATCTGCTAGCACATTTGTTTTTGCTTTCAATGGATTTTTTTTTTCTTTTGGAAAAGTCTTTCTAACCCCTTATATGTTTGGGCGTAGAAATGACCCCGTGATATTTTAACCCCTAAATCCTAGTGCAAACAGCTCATTAAGTCACTACTAGTCTACCATATACATCACTGTTCGTCCTCGATGACTCTACTGAATAGGATCGACCCACAAATAGTTGTGCAGATAACCAAGCAATCTGTCTACTTTTCTGCAGACATGTTGAATCGTAGATGGACTTTCCATTTATACACTCGCAACCGCAAGGTACTTTTTGGTGATGAGGCAACCAAGTGGCGACGGATGCATCTTGAAACAATCTAATAGTTGGGGTGGCAGTTGGCTGGAGTGTAGCAATCTGAGATCAACAAATCGCAATTGCCGATACTGAGCACCAATTCAGCATGGTACTAACATCTTACGATGACAGCCGTATTCCCGTGAAACATATGTTCATGATTTCTGAAACATCAGTAACAAAGGTCACACTGCTCCCTTGCTCAAACCAACAAATAATATACAACCTACCGGTACATGGCCTCTCTTCTAAGCTCCCCTCGCTTCTAGTGTACTTGCGCGGTGCGATACCCTGACAATGGGGATGCTGCTCCAAGTCAGCGTCGCGGTGAAGGTTGGACTCTCAATGGCGATTTCGGAACAGTCTGTGAGGCCCTTCGTACCTCGACCTGCGGTGAAGATGAACCATGCTTCGAATCTTGCAGCTGTTCCAGCTCCACCAACACTTCAGACATTCGAGGCCGCAGCTTGGCATCGGTGCAGATGCATTGTAAGGCAATGTTTGCAATGGCGTGAGCACCCTTTTTGGGATACTGGCCTCCTAGCTTCGTATCCATGATGCGGTAGAGCCTTCGCTTGTCCCCCAAGTGAGGTTTGGCCCAGTCAACTAGGTTCTGCTCTATGCCAGGCTTTGATTTGTCCAGAGCCCTTCTTCCTGTGAGCAGTTCAAGTAACACCACCCCGAAACTGTAGACATCTGCCTTTGCAGAGAGTCGACCTGCAAGGTTACAAGTAACATTAGATTGAATAGATTCAGTCATACATAACCATGCATGTTATCACTACCTTTATATTCTGTCCTCAATCCAGGAATATTATGCCATGCGTAACGCTCGGTAGGAAATGAGGCAAAGAACCAAACACGGTGCAGTTGGCTAAGTTATTGGCATAAAAAAGGGAAACGCAAAGACACTCTATACAACGGCAGGGCATCGCAATAATTTTGTTTAGCTTAAACTATACAATAGTCTTTTATTATGACCCAGGACTACCAAGATGCTTCAAGTAGGAATAAGTGAGGTTTAGCGAAGGACCTGTCATTGTCACTTTCTATTTAAAACTAAAGCCATATGGCTGAATAATGCATTCTATTACCCCCACATAATTGTGCAAGAAAAAAACAATAACCTACCTGTTGCGATATACTCTGGGGCTGCATATCCATGTGTGCCCATAACTTGTGTGGATACATGAGTTTTATCCCCAGTTGGACCAGCTTTTGCCAATCCAAAATCTGAAAGTTTTGCATTGAACTCCTGCATTGAAACAACGAAAAAGAACAAGGTAAAGGAGCTATTCAACAAGATATGCATGCTTGAGATTCAGAGTTGGCCTTTTAGATGAGCATACCGAATCAAGGAGAATGTTCGATGCCTTGAAATCACGATATATAACTTGGTTTTCAGCATCATGTAGAAATGACAAGCCCCTGGCAGCTCCAATAGCAACTTTAAGCCTTATTGCCCATGACAAAGGATCAGCACCTCCTAAAGAGAGAAATGTTACATCATGAAATTACCAAGCAAGATACTATAAAGGACTGGAAACTTAGCAGGACACATTCATAGAGATGGAATACATACTTCTGAACAGATGATTCTCTAAACTTCCCTTTGGCATAAATTCATACACCAAAAGTCGGTTATCCCCGTCTGAGCAATAACCAATGAGTTTAACGAGGTTCCTGTGGTGAAGTTGGCCAAGGTAATCAACCTCTGTCTGTAGCAGGGAAAAACAATTAGCAACCATGACAAATGTCGAAAAAAATGTGTAGAAGACTGACGAACTTACCAGCCACTCCTTGTGTCCTTGAAATCCTTCCGGTTTAAGTTTCTTAACAGCAACAACCATACCACTTCCCGGTCTTGAAGGAGCAAGAGTGTGTTCATCAATCCAACCTTTGTAAACATGACCGAATCCTCCCTCTCCAAGTAGACTGTCCGGTCGGAAGTTCTTGGTTGCATTTTTTAGATCACTGAACGCAAATGCCTTCAAATTAGAAGATGACAAGATCTCACCCTCTGTCCGGGGAGTAGGGAGCTCACTCCGATCCTTCATAGACATAACAGTCAAAGTTGAACGACTTGAGTTGGTCTTAATTGTGGACGGGACAGATGATAAACTTGTCTTGCTAGTCACTTTTGATGGATCTGGTCTCAAAAAAAATAGAAACATTTATAAGTACGACCTAGTGTGAAGCACATTTAAGCAACTATCATGATGCATACAAAGGAGAATTTCTGAACCTACGCATACAAAGGAGAAAACATGTGCTACAAAACTCCTGAATTTACAAACAACTTCTCCTTCATTTGCTAACATTAAATGCAAAATCAATTAAATGAGTTAATGATCATTTTTGCAATCGCTCTAATCGATGAAATCAGGGTGATCGACAACGGATAGTGCAACTTCATAGTATTACTAAGCAGCTAATCATATTTCTATCTATGAATTTTCTGTCTGACAGCCTTAACCTCTTTTATACTATTTTTATGCGGTTGTGCTAAAACAACAACCAAATCCAATCAGAATTCCGCATAGGGATTAGCCATGGAGTGCCTAATTTACTATCTTCATTCGTCGTGCCATTCATGGATTAGTACTGTAAAAAGAGACCCTGACTATAAGTAGACACAAAATCCTACCTCTCTTGTCTTATTCTAAAGAAGGAATCATAGGGGAACAAGATGGTACCTGAAAACAAGAAACTAGACTAAAAATAGCTACTACCAGAACAAATATCCCATCAGAAAAGGTTACTGCACGAAAGGGGTAAGTTAATTTGATCACTCGCAACAATTCAGAACCATAAAAGGAAAATTGACAAATATAGAGCACCAGAGAGAGAGAGAGAGAGAGAGAGAGACTCACAGGCAGCATTGTTCATGCTGTGATCCACCCGGGCCGTGGTGTCCATGCAATTCCCCATCTTTCCTCTCGACCAATTCACCGACCACCCATCCACTGTGCTACTGCTCGGTGCAAGCAAAGAGCTCTGTGAGCTCGCGTCCCCGGCTAGATCAGTCCAATCCTCTGCTAAGAAAACAGAGCTGACGGCCTCTCGTGGGGCGCAGCAAGAGACGAACCGGTAATGCAAAGAATCAATAGGAACAACAGCTTCAAGTGAGCCAAGATTCGCCAACGAGCCAAGCAAGCAAGAACAGAGCAACCAGCCCCGAAGGTTCACGGGAAAATCCCGCAAGGCGGTAGCCTCGGAGCCAAGAAACCAGAGAACAAGACGCAACTCAGCTGCCCCTAGCACCCTACAAGTCAACCAAAATCTCCACGCCCAACCAGCTCAGCTCCTCCGAGCTGACCACTCCAGATCGAAACCCGCCTCACTGACTCACACACCCTTCACGGAGAAAGATAAATTCCTCCAGTACGCAGAGACGCAGCCAAGAAATGGGCCGGCGCCGCAGCTGGTGTCCCCGAGCTCACACCGAGTCAACTCGAGGCAGCCGCCACAGGCTCACCAAGAACCGCGCGTGGAGGTCGAGTGGCGCGTGGAGATGCGCGGAGCCGCGGCTGGGTCGCTTGACCTTGGGCTGGACAGAGGCGCGCGAGGAAAGGCGGAGCAAGCAAAGCGACGGACGGAAGCGGCCAGCCAGCCACCGACCGTGCGGAGCTCAGGTGTTGGGGTGTGGAAGCTGCGAATGGGAGAGGTGGCCGCTTTCTCTGCGAATTTTCCCTCCCTCTTGTACACTGCCCTCTAGAGTCTAGACAGGGAGATTTACATATATACCCCTGTGTGTGGACATGATCCCTGCGCAGATGCATATGCCCTCGCCGAATGTAAAGTTGTGTTGCTCCACATAAGGGTATCTTTCATGATGTTTAACATAAATTTCCATCCCAAATTTACCCAAAAATGGTATAAAGTTTAGAACAAAAACTGTGTTTTAGACACAGTTCATGTGTATGATCAAAAAATGAACTTGATCCGAGCATAGTGCATGAAAGAAATGAGCGAGTAATAGGAGTTAATTAACTCGGTAATTGGTAAGAGAGCCTCAACTCTCGCAAGGGTACAAATTGCTTGCGACTGGGGAAAAGTATCCTGCACGTGCAGCAAGAAGACTTGAAATATCAAACAATTCCTGCCGTTGAAAAATAAAACAACCTAATAGGCTAATACCCCTCTCGACGTGTTCGTTTTATTGCACCCCTCTGTAGCCTTGAGGCCTTGGAATTCTCTATGCTCAACCTTATCGTCTAACATTTTTAAATACAACAAAAGAACATGGGAATCAATCCCACTTCACAATTCTCCTTTTGCTGTCCAACTTGCTCGCCTACACGACAGTGTTTGCGTGGCTCTCGCTTCTTGCTTGTCTACACACCAATGCCAGATGCACTTCTAAGGCAGGTTCTACCAGATGCATGCACCATCGCGTCTGTAACAAGGACGCAGACACAAACGTGTATAATTCCAGAGGTTCGATGGCAAACGTGTTTAATTGGAGTAGCAAATTAGTCCCAAGTGTCCATCAACAAGTTTCTTTATCGTTCAGCCGCCGGTATCAGATTGGCTAGGAGGCAAGATATTTAGTCTGCGTCGCCTGATGTTTCTGCCATGACTCAACTCCAATAGGTCTACCACATATGCATCGCATTGTGTTAGTATTAGATTATATGTGAATTTCCTTGTTAAATTAAATGGACGTGCTCTCGTGTCTGTTACCCCTGACAGTGCCCAAGTCAATGCATGATGACAGTACAAAAATGCTAATCTAAACACAAGGTCAAGGCTTTTACACTTGAAATAATGCACCATATACCGGTTTAGGTTACTGACATGCACGATCCTTCTTTTCTATGCTGAACATCATCATCAACTTCTTCATTGTTTATTTTGGTGTTGACTCCATGTTCCCTCACTGGTGGGCCTGAGGAAGATGACTTCTCACAGCAGCCTCTCAGTTAATCCATCGCATGTGTGTACACTGATGGTACTGCTCGAGCATGTGACGAGCAAGAACTAGGAACGACGGCAGGACTAGACGACCCCAAGGTGCCAGGAAAAGCAGCAGCATCGCCAACAAGATGTCGCACTTCGCTGCTCTGAACCCTATAGCGAAGCATACTAGTAAATCGACTGTTAACCACGAATTATTCAGAGCTTTGCTTTCGAACTCAGAATGGCATGGTAGAAAGAAGCATTAATTAATTAGCTGAAATGATCTTGATAAAGGATTTCAGTAACGATCTGCATGTGGGCAAAAGAAATTCCTGTGGCTTGGCATTTTCAGGCGTCCAAGGAGGCAAGGAGGCAATCAGGCCATCTACATTGACGCGTTGCCCTATCACTTTACCTTTTTCTCGTTTCCCTTTTGAGCACGTAACCGGATGATGACGATCTGATAGATTGGGACTGCTTCTTCGTGTGTTTCTCTAACACGGGATTTGCAGAGACATATGACATCAGGGACGGATATCACGGACTCACGGTGCCTCAAATGTTGTTCTAGAAATGTAACTGTCGTTCTACTACAACTGAGTCTGATGCACAAGAAAAACAACGATTTTTTGTTTGATAAGGATGACATGACATCTGCATATCATTTCAGAAAGGATATTAGGAGTAAAGATTGAATTGAAGCACAATACCTTTTTTCCTTGAACCTTAGAAAGCCCAGTACTACTCCATGGCCATAACTGGCAAATACATGCACTGGTTCATGTCGAGTTGTGGGGAACAACAACAAGAAACAAGTCGAAGTCCAACGACCACCAGCTGAATAACACTGCTATGTCCTGATCCGAGTACCATGCGCTATACGGCAGGCAACAATTCAAAGTCCTTGAATCCGTCTTGTCTGTCTACGAGTCAATTACTGAAAACATTGTCCGATATCCCGCACGAGTGAAAAAGGAATAGGATAACAAGACTTACGGCAACCTAGAAGATGAAGGTTTCAGAATAAAGGATTCCCTAGCACATGCAAGAGTCATGCTAGAGTTTGACCGTTCCTATGTCTCCCACTGCAAGAGACAATTGTTGCTAATAGCCTTTTGTTACAGATTTACGGTAGATGCCTTTCAAGATTTTAATATGATCTGCTTATACAAATGTAACATTATCAGAGTTGTGGTAGATTGGAAACAGACAGTGGGGTTGGGTTAGGTAGTGAAGCACTATCCCTCTGCAGTGAGGAGTGTACTAAATTGTTCTGAGCTGGTACAAACGGCACGCCCAAAGCCGCTTTGCGTACCCAAATCCATCACAAAGCAGATCACTCAAAACGTTCCAGATATGCTAAACAACTCGCCATTTGCATGCAATCAAATAACAATTGCTGCTGCAGAGCAACGGGGAGCATTTCAAGCCTCTCGACACATCGCACTAACAAGCAGTTGACAAATTTTTTTCTGAGCTCTCAGGCCACTGAGAAGGCAAAGAGAGATGGGAGATGCAACGAAAGAAAAAAGGAAGAAGGAATCGGAGAAAGAAAGCGAGCCGCGCCATGGTGGTAGACCGGTCCACTACTCCCGGCCAGCACTTTCAGTGCCTGCGCTGCAATGGCACACCAATGATCTCAGCATCTTTGCTTTGCCAAGACAAGGAAGGATTGCCACAAAAACACACACGCCCACAAGGTTCTGGATTGTGAAAGCGGAATGTTCTTTTTGGAGGAGTAAAAGTTGAGGATCTTTCTTTCTTAAGTTGCAATTGTTGCAGGAATCGAGTACCGATGACATATTACTGGCAACTTGAAGTAGTTTATTATCGGTTTTCAATCGAGAAAACTGACGAAGTGTTCGATTCCTGGTGTAGATCCACTGCTCTCTGATGCTTATCCTCTTCGACTCATTTTACTATTGAAAAAAATGAAATGAACAAGGGAGTAGTACTGAGTAACGAGCATTAGATAGTTGGTACTTTGCCATACAAATGAATGCACCTCTCCACCGGTTGCCGGGTTGACTTTCTGATGGAAACAAGCTCCAGTAAAACGGTAATTAGTGTAAGTAAAACGTTAATTAATGTCAAACAAGGAACCTGAAAGTCTCCAGTAGGTCCAGCCCCAACACCACAGTTGACGAAAACAAAATTGTAATCACTTCCTTTGTCGCCTGCTGCGTTCCGAAACACATCGTTATCATGATGACCATGCTTAGAAGACACCATGATGAAAGGTCAATTCAGAGTTCAGTTCCCAAACTGCTTTCTGATTAGCCAACTATGCAACTTGACGGGTTGCAGTTGGTGCCCGTATTGATGGGTCTCCAAAACAAGGACATGGCCGTTGCTTCCACACTGAAACTAGTGTCCGAAGATGAGGACCAGCCATCGATTGGTCCGCGCACAATTGAATGCAAACAGACTAGTCCCTCGTCCTCTCTCTTGACCTGATTGGAATTTTGACGAATTTTTGGGGTCATTTTTGAGATATGTAGACGGTTTTTTTTTTCGAGGAACGAGGAAGACGAATTTCAGTTGAAAGTATAGTAAAATGCGAAGATATATTTCCTGGGGTTTTTGCCGGCCAACTCATGAATACGGATGATTTTGCATCAACATGAAAGTGCCAATCTATGATATTTGTAACAACGGAATGACTATGCATCCGACCCAGATGTCCGATTCATGTACGATTTTCCATCTTTGCTGAGGATTTCCTAATGCCTGGACCCACATGATCAAAATCTCTGCAATGTGATTGGCTGGACTTGAAGAGTCGGACGCTGGTCTACCCGTGTGGTCGGACATATAGCACATTAGCACTACTATAGGTTGGTAGCCACATGATCATTTAATCCTTCAAAGTCCCGGCAATGCTATGGGCCGTAACATGAAAGGGCCGTAACCGTGCGATGCCTGGTAGCCTGCTCGGCCCGTCTACGATGGAAGTCGACGGCCCGAAACTCTTCAGGACAGACGTGTTGTGAACTCGTGATGCTCGCCAGAGTGAGGGCTACCGCATGCTGTTGCGAACGTGAACGCCGCAACAGTCGTCACCTGGTCCCAGACTGCGCTTTCGCTCATCGATTCGTCACCCATCCCACGTTCGGAGGAAAGCAGCTTCAACAGGGGAAGTGGTGACTCAAGATCGAGTTCTGAATTTTTTACTTTCTGAAACATTTTTGGAATTTCTCAAGTCGGAAGTCAAGTTTCAGTCAGTGATGTAGGTAGGAGACTGGAGTTTACGAGGATTCGAGGAATGAATAAAGCAATTTCAAGCGAAGATTGTAATGCAGAAGGCTCTGTTCACCTTGGTCGCTGCAAAAACAGAGAAGAACCCGGAATGAGTAACGTGAATTATTCCGTTACTCGTTGAGGAAATACCGAAGGAAGGAAATCGCAGATCTTTCAGAAGCATGAAAAGCCTTTGGTGCAGGTCATCAAATTGATCTTGGAGGAAATCTTTGACAGTATATACGGGCACTGAGAAATCTTGACAGTGTAGAAGACAGTCGCACAATCCTGACTCTGAACTTCTGTAGTCTGAGCATACACGATCTCGTCAGGACTCAGGAGTGGAGTGGAGAAACGAACTGAGTTTCCCCTCAATCCATTCCAATTCATCTCACATGGATTAAAGAGAATGCCATAAAGAGATATTATCCTCTATTCAAACAAGCCCTCGGTGGAATTCATTTGCAAGTCGAAGGTATCAGCGATCATTTAACTCCTCATCGTGCAGATGAAGATAGTCACAGAGTTACAGAGCAGAACAATGCAGGGGAAAATAATTACTTTGAGACCTCTCTGGATTATGAACAGGTACGTTGCCCTCATCCCCTCACCGGCTGGCGAGTGATCCCTCGGCGGCGGCCATGTTGCGGCAGTAGTCGGCGACCTCCCGGAACCTGGGCACGCTCCTGAGGTCGACCTTGGTGCCGTCCTTGAGGGTGATGATGATGTCGCCCCACTCGCCGATGAAGCGCGGCACGACGACGACGGAGGTGACGGAGGAGTAGGGGAAGTCGGTGCGGTCGGCGCCGGAGAGCCCCGAGATGACGGTGACGCGTCGGGAGGTGAAGCGGTAGCGCAGGATGAAGGCGCGGGACACGGCCGCCAGCGTCAGCGGCAGCGCCCCC
>LAPY01002322.1:51615-62662 GCA_000970635.1 Eragrostis tef
GAGTACAGTGGCAAGAAAAACACAGAAACGATTTAAACTTTGCACGATTCACGATGGCTTTAATTTAAGTACACACAAAAAAAGGATGGTTGGTCCTGGCTTAGGTGGTGACACGACGACAGCAGTACGTATGCACGTAGCTGAGTACATGGCGAATTAGGTAACCTGCCTCTCGACGAACAACTAATCAAAGATCACTCTAATTAGGCTATGAACTCTGGAACGGGTGCTATCAAAAGATCTCTCGCTACATCAGCAGGCTACGGATAATCGCCTCCTGCGCGCTGCTCATGTCGGACGTCGCCAGCAGCTCCGACAGCCTCTCGCTCAGGTCATCCACCTCCCGGTGCAAGCTCCTGATGTAGTTGCATGTTTCCTGCAGCACCCTCGCAGATGGCACCTGCATTGCGGGAACAAAGAGGGAAAGAACTTTTACATCAGCGACGCTATTCGATGCAAATAACTGTTGAAGAGTGAGTAGGTCATGCAATGCAATTGTACAAATGCTTGACAAAGTTAATTCATTCATAGCATCGTCGACATTTGCAGAGTAATAATATAGAAGGCATTCAACTCAGGCTGGCAATTTTGGCCAAGCCGGTAGTTGCAACAACTAGCAGATCAACCCATGGAAATTAGAACTTGTCATCGGGCTTCATGCAGTGAATGCCAAACGGTAATGATGAGATACAACTGAGCGGTGAATCACAGCTAGAAATTCTAGGTTACCGTTCAGCTCACAAAGTCACAATTTAGGTAATTGTGTACATACTCTAGCATTGCTCTGAAGGCGAGCTTCTGGAAGGAGGTCCTGTAACTTGGAGACGAGGTCACTGATTTGCTCCTCAGTGATCCTCGACGAGCCAGACTGCCTAGACCGTGACCTCCGGTTCGACATCTTGCTTAATGTGGTTGCCTAGAATTGATGAAGCAGTTGCGGGAGACGGGGGAGGGCAGTTTTGCTAGTGAGAGCGGTAGCAGGAGTTAGACAGATTTGAGATACAGGCGAAATAGCAGGCTAATAAGAAGTTTTCAGAGAAGGAAGACAAGTGCATGGGAACCAGAAATAGGTGTGTGGTGGGGTGTTAAATACTGCTAGCTGGCTAGCTGCACAAGGAGAACCCCGATGGACAGGCAGGATAAGAAAGCTTCACTTGGCGTTAAGGCAGTCTAAATTCCAGCTCAAGACCTTGGCCTATAGGGACGAAGTACCAGGTGGCCAGAATTATAGATTCACAGGTATGATATATTCTAGTAGTCAGTACTTTAGAGAGGAATAGGATATACCAAGGAACTTACATAAGTGTTGTGGTACTCGTGTATTGCGCTGCAAGTGGGGGAGTCTCCAATCAACGGAAGATGAAGAAATGCCAGAGAGAAAGCCGACTTTGATATGCGGGTTTTATTGTTTTGCCCCACATTGGTATTCATCATATGCACATGAACAAACAACAATGGTTCTAGTCCTACAGTTACAAGCTGTTAAGGATTCATTATAAACCCCATCATGCATATATTAGCTTCCCAAACAGGATGGGGAAATGAAAACCATGGCCAAATGAAACAATAATGCTGGGCAAATTTCGTTTACTACTCAACACTGCAATCAAAATGCATTTGCTTCCCAGGCACTGTGCATTCTAATTGAGTGGCATGTTGCAAAAGTTAAATTCGTGTACAGTCAAATGATGAAATTTCCAATTCCATCATTAAACTTTGTGCCTTACAAAGTTTGCTCTTGCATATTTTAATAAAATAAAACACTATGCATGACGTTACTATCAACCATTTTCCAAGGAAGAAATGATGAAACTATCCATGGCTGAACAGAGCAAACTAACAGAGTAGCTATCATGCACATCTCTTCTTATTTTTTCTTTACATAAGATGATTTATGAATTAAGAAAGAGAGATTAACAAAAAAACTTTATCAGCTTACCAAAAAGAAAGTGATTTACACTAAATATTAAGCTTGAATATTTAGAATTGCATAGCACGTACAAGCTTTCAGCTTCCATAAGTCATTAATAAGTTAAATACGCATAAAACGATGCAAGTAGCGTAACCTAGGTTAATAGGTTTTAGTTATAGTTACTCATTACTTATAATTACTAAAACAAACCATTGTACATCACTAGCTATCCATCTAATGTTCTGCATGCAAGTTCTAAATGTGATGAATTACAGAATGAAGTGTCTGACAAAATAGTAATCTACAAATCATATAATGAATAGGTCCTTCCAAGAGAATAATTTCGGGACAACTCAGGAGAATCATTGTGCGGTTTGACCGGTCAATGCGACTATACAGAAGCTATAGTGCAACTACCAGCTGCTGCGCCCAAAGAGGCAGCAACTCATTCAGTAGGTGCCGAAAGAGGCAATGAGGTGGCGCTTGCCGTCCTCTACGGGAGTACAGTGGCAAGAAAAACACAGAAATGATTTAAGTTCTTTTAGAGACAGACAAATGATGCTAATACAAAATAGATTAGCCCTTCATAACCTTGAGATGCTTATGAGACAACTATGATCTTCACAATATAACTTACAGAGTGGGCATGTGTAGTGTGTATGCATTTGTACTTGCATTGTCGTACCGTCGTCTTGTTTGGAACTCAGCTGCTGCTGCGGATTCATAACTTTTCACATCAGTGACAACTAAAAGTGGAACATATTTACACGGGGGAACATGATAGTTTCCAGACATTTCAATTTGATTGTCATTCAAGAGAGACCCAACCAAATATATTGTTAGAGAAACTGCATCAAAATTTCAAATGTTGATTATGCATCAATCACCAAAAGCTTAATGGAGATTCACAGATGCATGATTCTTGTGGGGAATCTTAAATAATAACTTGTGGACCATGGCACCGCGCAGCTAGATTTGCATACAAATAACTTGTTTCCATGGCTTGTAAGTTCATCTAAGTAGCAGGGTGTGTGTGTGGGTGTATCGGTCATCCCACGGAAAGAGTACCTGTAACCAGACTGAAGTTTCCTTCGTTATTTAAAACGATGTGCAGTTCTCCTGCATATTTGACAAAAGAATCATAAATAGAATATATTTGCTATACAAAATATGATATTTGTGGTTATACTTATAGTTCGGATGTAATAATTATAACATCCAGATGTCATATCTTAAGCATTGAATTATGATATGACAAAGCTAATGTTAAAGACCCTAGTCGTTTGCTCTTAGACGAATGAGGGAAATGAAGGTTTCTTTTCCCCCTTATGACAGATTACTGCTTGAAATAGTAGGTCCTTAAGTCTCATAAATCGTATACATTTGTATGGACAAAGAATCTGCATGCTGTAGCATGGCATAAATTGATAATGCCGAACTAATGACATAGGAAGAGCACTATAAGTAAAAACAAGTATCCCATTAGCCTAATTAAGATCCGATTAGCCAGCCAATGACAGCATATAGACAGTACAAATTCTCATTGTCTCTTGAATATTCAATCCACAAGATTCACTGCCACTAGCAACATAATCCTGGATCGTTAGGTGCTGTCAGCTAATAAAATTGACCCATTGACCCTTCCATGAAGCTAATAGCACTAGCTTTGTGATGAGCATAATTAACATCAATTGTATAACACAAATTTCAAGGTAAGCCACTCTGCAAGTGACCATGTAGCTCTTTAAGTACGATGTTAATGCGGTTTAAAATGCCAAACTGCCAATCAAAATCAACTAGTGGTGTGATGATCTAAGCGTATCCTGATGGCAGCATGTCTGACGGGGCACATGTGCTGAATCCAGTTAGCTCATAACACCATACAGGTTGTCACGTGGACACGATTTTATTTATGCACAACCCCTTCGGCACCACTCAAGGACATGGACACACACACAAACAAGTGAGATCAATCTCTTGTTCTAGTCTACATTAGATCAAGCAAGAGAATCAAGAGTACCGCCTACCTACTAAACAATAGGCCAAGTAGGCCTTGCCTGCTAAACAGACGGTAGGAATCACATGCATTATATCAGCGTGTCACTACAAAACAGGCTCCCACATGCTTCACCTATTTTTCTTCTGTCACCCTGTTTGTGTGTAAAGTTTGAAAAGGCTTATGTGAATCATGTGGATCAAGTAAATCCGTATCGCAGATCAACCAGGGACAGTTATGAAGCCTCATGGTTTGATACTGAAAAGATCCTCAAAAGGATGGTCCGCTTCAAGAATGATTAGGATATGTGGGTCATAAAATGGCCTTTCTACCTCCCGCTGACAATATTTAGCCATCAGTTAGGTAATCCTTAATCGTCAATCATCACAAGCATGATTAAATTGTTTTCACTGGTGAAACAAACTCTATAAATATCTCAATTGGTATGCTATCATAACTCATAAACCACTGAACAGATGGAAGTTCTATTACTGAATGTGAATGAAAGTAGATCATACGAACGAACATTTTCAGGGATGTAGACACGGAAACAAAGATTTTATTTTTACCTAAATTTGAGTCTGTTACGCAAGAACCTTCCACTGCACATAAGTATACCAGGGCCCTTAACCATAAGTTGGAAAATGACAGGTATTACTCTGACACAAGAGGTGTCATATGACCTGGAGATACCAAAGGTCAGATGTTTACAATTAAAAACGCTAGAAAATATACACCCAGTCACACCCACTTCTGGGAAATCCAAGACCTGTTTACTGATGAATTTTGAAAAACAAAAAGCCCTGGCAGTGTTCTAGGTGCTACCAGGAATACAATATAGGCGTTTGAATTAACAAGGAAAAGAATCCAGATCTTGCTGCAGAACCTCAACATGCTCATCATTGAAAGCTAGATTATAATAGGGTGGACAGTTGGTACACAAGAAATAAAATAAATACTTCTAGACCCAAGGTACTATTTGAAAGCATCTATGGGTTTAGGTCAGCAGAAGCTAAATGTGTACCTTACTCTTTAAGTAGAGAGTGGAATTCATTCAGAAAATGATATCATCAAGGTGTTTGTAAGATCTCATGAGGGGATCAATGAAAGTTAAGTTGCATAGTAAAGAGCTCCCGAAAAGGTGCATAAAAAGAGCATAGCAAGGTAACTGCCGCTGCCAAGTGCCAAGTTCGGATAACTTTTTAGTTAAATAATATGTATCAACTGTGTAATGACCATAGGTAAGAAAATAACTTCTTTTGCCTGATTCATAGCTGTTAGATTTTTGTGTTTGGCAATACTGCTTAACTTCACATAGTGTATTTCCTTAGTCACCTTTTATGCTTAGAATATAAGATATGTAATGCAGTATCCAGACTGATATATGTTTCGATTGTCAAAAAGTAATCAACCTAATGTTACATTAGTTCGCATATGCAGGGATAATTCTAGTCTCTAGGACCCAGCATTTAAAGCACAGTAGAGACATTGAACCTATGTCTATGATACTATTTAGAAGCATCCAATGATCCAAACGTAGTTGGGAAAAATAAATAAGACCCATTTGGGGAAAATCAGACATGTATCCATTGCAGTTTAACAAATGTTATCTCTTCAGTTACATTATGTCCATGAACCATGATAGCAACCTGCATAGGATATTAGGATAGAAGGTTCATGAATAAAAAAGCTGTAGCTGACAGGGATTTAAAGAACCAATGTAGACTACTTATAAAAGGCACAGCATAAACAACACAGAAAACCGTTTCATGCTGACACCGGTGGATAAAATTGCTGCCTTCTCCCTAGCGAATAAGTCACAAAGCTTTCCAAATTGTAAGTTCCCCAACGAACATGAAATGATTATCACAGAGATACCCTAATAAAGAGAAAAAAAATATATAGTTCAAAAACAGAGCAATAGAGCAATTGACATGTCGAGGTCACTGTTAGCTGCTTGTCTTGTGTGCAAACGCTTGGAAAGCCACTCAATCAACTAAATAAGCATGGCATAAACCGGCAGAGTTGAGTTTCCCTTCGCATCATGGCCATCACACTTCAATATTAAAGAGGTTACATTAACATTCCGATATTACTCAAACATCACAGGCACAGCAAGGGCATACGTAAACGCAACAAGTTCGCACCGTCTCTCCAGAGAACAGGCGGTGTTGAAGCCAACGAAGCACAATACCCACCAACTCCTAGCAACCAATAAGCGCCATAAATTACCTAAAACAAAACAAAACTAAAAAAAAAAACTATGACACCACCAAGTTTGAAGAGGGGAACCGAAACCTTACACGGTGAAATCCTAAGGAGGGGGGAGGGATCGCACCGCCATTCCCCAAAACCAATGCAGAATGACACAAGGGGACACGCATTGGGGAGCTGACGCGGATCAGAGTGGAATCCTCCAGAATTTTGCGGGAATCCGAAGGAGAGAGCAAGCGGAAGCGACAGGCATTTGGTTTCGCTTCAAACTCCAGTCAGGCAGTCACCACAGAACGGCGTGGCGACTGGCGTTGGCGAGGCGAGGAGGAGCGAATGAAATCAGCTGGGCTAAATGGGCCTGTTTCTGTTTCTTCGGCCTCCGCAATCTTCACCAGTTGAAATGTCTCGGCCCAGGCTGCAAACGGCCTGTGCTCATTCTGGCCTCTACGCAGGGTGCAGTGGGAAGAAAAGGTTTATCGAGCCCCCCAACCCTCTTCTCCCCCGCCGGCGGCAAACGAGCCAAACCCTAACCAGCGCGGCGGCCTAAGCTTAAGCACGCCGCAGCGTCCAGCTCCTCGCCCTTGAAGCACCATCGAATCCTAGCCCCTCTTTTGTTCAGCTATGGCATCGGATGACGAGGCGAAGGCCGCGGCAACGGCGGCGGAGGATGCGCCTGAGGGGAAGAATTGGCGGCGGAAGGGGAAGCACGACAAGCCCAAGCCGTGGGACGAGGACCCGAACATCGATCGCTGGAAGGTGGAGAAGTTCGACCCCTCGTGGAACGAAGGCGGCATGCTGGAAGTCAGCTCCTTCTCCACTCTCTTCCCGCAGTACCGAGGCAAGGACTTCCATCCTATTATCATCGTCCCTCCCGCGACTCCTTTGGAATGAGGGAGGCAAATTGCATTTTGAGTTTTTTACAAACGAATTGCATTTTGAGCTTGTTAGAGGCCAAATTGTGAGAGCTTGTTTGTTTGTTTGGGTGCAGAGAAGTATCTGCAGGAGGCATGGCCGATCGTTAAGGGCGCCTTGAAAGAATTCGGGATCACTTGCGAGCTCAATTTGGTACGTGATGAGCGATTATGCCTTTGTGATTGAGTGGAAACATTGTCGGGGGTAAGCAATCGCTCTAATGCCTATCATGATACATGTGTAGGTGGAGGGATCCATGACAGTTTCGACCACCCGGAAGACCAGGGACCCCTACATTATTATCAAGGCCAGAGACCTCATTAAACTCTTGTCGCGAAGTGTCCCTGCACCTCAGGTATGCTAAATATTTCGTAGGCCCTCGTGATTGAGTTGTGATATTGTTCTTCATATCCAAAGCCTTATCCATGTATATGATATGTACCATGTGAAGCATGTTGTTGGACTTCTATATGTTAGCTTAGCTTATATGAGCAGAGATTAGTTTGTCCAGGCTTTACTTTTGTATTGTGAGGCAACCAGCTTACCTGAGTGGAGTTGATATTTTTTTGCATAGTATGTCATTTGCGTATTTCATGATCATGGTTGAGCCTTACCTGCAAATTGATGATTTATTTTTCACTTAATTCATTTATTTTGGATAACTGTGTGGAATTGTTCCATTTATAAACCTATACTGATTTTTATAGGCGATCAAAGTACTCAATGATGAGATGAACTGTGACATTATCAAGATCGGTAGTCTTGTAAGAAATAAGGTAAGGCTCGTCTTCATTGTTCAACTTCCGTTTTGTCTCCTCTAAAGATTAGCTTTCATCAACTCAAACACTATGAGGAGCTTCTATGTGTTTCAAATCAGTACACTATGGACTATGAAGACCAAATTGAAGAATATTCTTGCAATTGATAAGTAAATGATGAACCTAAACTGACATACTAAAATAACCTTCTGGCTATTGGTAACAATGGCAACCGCATTTTATTGTTCCTGTTATATTTGGTAGCCCTATAGTTTTGTTTCTCTCATATTTGCTGTGCTCTGGGTTCTACAGGCCTCATTGGTTCTATTTTTGTTGATTTTCTCGTTGTACATAAATTTGTAACCACAAACCTTTTTGTAACATCGTCACATGTGCTGTGCTGATCGCCTCCTGAGAGTTCATTGAATCTAAGTATGCGAGCTTTGTTTTGACCTGCTACAATCGACGGTTTCTTTCATCTCTGTCATGCTAATGTGCTAAATAGAACTAGGGATTTAGTGGCCTCGACGCCTCACCCACTATGCCTCTTCGATTTAATTTCGTTTTTGTCCAGTCATTTATAATGTGCAATCTACAGGAACGGTTTGTGAAGAGGAGAGAACGTCTTTTAGGACCTAATTTATCTACCCTTAAGGTATAAATTCCTATGGTAACCACTTTAATGTCTTGAATTCCTGTTTATTATACATACCTTTATTGCTAACATGTTGTTTTATGTCATGCAGGCCATTGAGATTTTGACTGGCTGCTACATACTCGTGCAGGTTTTCCATAATTTCTCACCTTGTTATGGCTAGTTCATTTTACATTGCATTGTGGGTTCTTCCGTTGCATTGTAGTGCCTCCTCCTTTTAAACTTTGTGAATGATATTTGCTATTTCTCTTGCCTTCCCAATGAAAGGGAAACACGGTCGCAGCTATGGGTTCCTTTAAGGGACTGAAACAAGTTCGAAAGATTGTAGAAGATTGCATAAAGAATGTAAAGCATCCAGTGTACCACATCAAGGTGACTGGTTTTGCCCTTTAGATGTTATTTTGAATTAGTTTTCACTGGAAACAAATTATTTTTTGCTTACCAGTTGCTGTTAAGCTATATAGGAGCTCCTAATCAAACGTGAGCTGGCTAAAAATCCTGCTCTGGCCACCGAAAGCTGGGATAGGTTTCTCCCAAATTTCAAGAAGTGAGTGACTTGCATCCTCTCTGTAGAGGATCAATTTCAAGTATATTATAAGTATCTGATTCCTCCTTGTTTATATTTTCAGGAAAAATGTCAAGCAAAAGAAGCCTCATCAAACTAAGGAGAAGAAACCATACACACCCTTTCCACCACCTCAACAGCCTAGCAAGGTAGAGTCCAATTGATGCATTTGTTTCCATCTTATTGTTCCTAAGTCACTGCGATTCGTATGTACCTCAATACCTCATGACTGGTGCAATAGTGATTATTAGTTGTAGCAGTCTATCCTGCAAATTGTACTTATCTTAGTCCATGCACTCATATAATTTGTTTACTATTATTTTCTTTGCAAGATAAGTGTAATTTCGAGTATTTGGAGTTAACAGCATCCATAGCCAATTCCTTATTTGTCTTGTATTGTGTGGGCCAAGTAGTTAAAAGTGTTTCATGTTGGTTGCATTGCTGTGCTATAGATTGATCAAACATTCTTTTCTTTTTTTTTTCTTTTAGATTGATCTTGAACTTGAGAGTGGTGAGTATTTCATGAGTGACAAAAATAAATCAGCAAAGAAATGGCAAGAAAAGCTTGAGAAGCAAGCAGGGAAATCCGAAGAAAACAAAAGAAAGAGAGAGGCTGCATTCGTCCCTCCAAAGGTTAGAATATCTTCCCTGTTTAAGTAGTGTTTTGGTTCTCACGTTGCACTCATGATTAAACATGCCTTGTTATCTGCTGCAGGAGAACACTGCAGGTCCATCCGAATCTGATAAGGCTACCAATGGCAACAATGAGATAGCCGATATAGCCAAGTCTTTAAAGGTACACTGCTTTAGTTGTTTTGTGCTTTGGTATTTCAGCAACCGTTTCGGGAGTGTTTTGTGTTTTAATTAGCACTGTCACTTATCATGCCAAATATAATGTCCGCTTGCAGAAAAAGGCAAAGGATTTCAGAAAGAACGAGGCACAGGGAAACATCAAAGTTGAGTCATATCTCGCAAGTACTGAAGAATCACTCCCAAAAAAGAAGAAACACAAGTCAACCAAGTCCAAGTAGACGCAATCGGAGTGCATCATGACGGAGGGGGACTTGTATTGTCCATGTTGATCAAATGTTCAGTTGAGCCATTGCTATAAGTAGCCAGTCATCTACTATATCCTTATCCCATTAGAAGTGCAAGAGTTGCAATTGACGGTGATAGAAAAAAAAAACACTGGACCTTTTAAGGTTCTGCTCTTTTTTTGCTCTTGATGCAAAAGTTGCTCTGCACGTTTTTGCTATTTGTTGGTGGATAATGGTCCTCAGACTTGGGAACACTAAAAAGTTATGAACTACAGTAATCGTTTCTATTCCAAGCAAAGTTGGTGAAACTTGATTTGGCTAGTCCTGTGCTCTATTAGGTTTTGTGCTCCGACTATTAGAAAAAAAAAATTTCCTTTCGTGCTTTTGTGGCCTGGTGAGAAAACATTTTGCTGATACCCATGAGTGCAGACGGTGGTCTTGCATCTATGTTTTCTTTTGGAAGTGGCCTTAGCTGTTGTGAAGATGGTGATCACTGACCGGGCATCGGAGCCGGAAAGGGCATAGCCGCGCGCTGGTCGTGGAGGAATCCTTGGGCTCACGTACGTCGCTAGCGCGGAAGGAAAGAGGGGATGGAAATGAGTTCCTTCTCGGAAACTCTCGTTACACTCCGCTGTGGTGATGCGAGGAGCGGGAGCGTGGTTTCGGTTGAGCTTCATGGGCTCGCATGGGTTCGTCGCGCGGTGATCTAGGTCCAAAACATCACCCGTCAACGCGGGGGCGGGGTAGTAGTTGGCGCGGTGACTGCGCGTCGCGTGCGGCCGGCGCCCACCCGTCGCCATCCGACCAGGTGGGCAGGTGCTGGCACGCCGTGGCGGAGCCACACTACAAAGCCAGGGTGGGCCACAAAGAGAAAATTTGATGGGCCTTGGACCTGTTTGTGTGCTACAGTGTAGGCTATAGTGTTAAAAACATCAATTTTCACAATCTCAGGGTGGGCCGAGGCCCACCCGTCCACCGGCTGGCTCCGCCCCTGCTGG
>LAPY01002323.1:53501-65269 GCA_000970635.1 Eragrostis tef
GCCACCCCGGCACCCGCTCGCCCGCCGGCGGACTTCGCTACTGAAAGTGTAGTATACTGTGAGATGATGATCATCATTTTCCCAGAAAGAAATGCATTACTTTACTTAACAGGTTGCTACACAGACAGTTTTCACTGATGCTGCTACAGGTTCAGAAATGCACATACACGGGTGAACACAGCACCTCTTGGAAGTTTCGGCAAGAGGGGCGACACGGATGCTACGAAAGTCGCTGATGCTGCTTCAGGTCCAGAAACGGAGAAACAAGTTGGACAGAGCGGAACTAGAGCATGCGTGTGCGTGTGGAATATGGCAGGTATTGAAATTTTCAGCCGCGTGTCGTGCCATGCAGTGCGATACCAACGATTAGATGAAGCAAGAAGGGCGACATGGTTGTTACCTCCTGTGAGAAAGCCGGTGAGCAGCACGGCAAGGACGAGCAGAGACATGAGCAGAACGAGAAGCCTGTGGGCGACGAACGAGCAGCTGCACCTCTGCTGCTTCATCTTCTCTCTGCAGTCTACAGAGTGACGCTCCCTCCGCTGCTCCTTATTTTCGCCGTCTGAGAGATCAAGTACACCAAGTAGGCTTTCGTTTTGACCTCTGCTGCTGAGGCCTCGCGGCTTGATCTGAGCTGTCGTGAAATTAAGCTGATGCGCGTAGTGGTAAGCGTGCTTCTGGGATCCCGTGAGCATCTTGGTTTACATAGACAGTGCACGTGTGGTACATTCATGACAGAATCGCACCGGATCAAGATGCAGAGCTGTGTGTGGTTGTTCAGCTGTAATATTTCCCTGTTTCACTGAGCACAGCATTTTCTACCGGATCTCTGAAAGTGAAAGTCAACTCAGTGAAAATGGGCCGAGCAAACGTTTGAAAGTGTGCTAAAACTGTCCCAAACGTTTGAGGGCACAGGCTTTGATATACTAACTGGCCCAAATCTGCATCTAGAACTGTCCCACACGTGAATGGGCCGAGCAAATAAATGGCATATTCTTCCCACATTTCCTAGTCGAAAGAATGAACACAGAACACACCTCAGTCCTAGCAGCGGTAATTTGGTCGTCGGCAAGTGGAATGATGAAATCATCTCTGAACTGCAAGTTCAGCTGGTAACAGCTTAAGGAATTCATCGGCTTGATAGACGTATGTTGAATCGTTTACATTTCAATTAAAGATCTAAAACAAAAATGGGTAAGAAAAGACGATTAAATTGAGATTTATGATGCGCAAGGTTGTTGCCGTGTGATGTTACTAGTTAGCAATCCAGCAAGCGCCTGCGCACAGTAGGCAGCACGCTGGCGCCGTCTTCCTGACGAGGAGGCGGCGGTGGGATGACCAAATAGCTCCTGGATCCATGTGGACGTGGAGATGGAGGAGACGGCGGTGGCCTCCCCCCTACATACAGAAACACAATTCAAACAGATGGAGTACAAATGAAAAGTGTTTCGTTCTGAAAGGTGTTTCCAAAGTTTTCCAAACTGATGAAGTACTACAAACCTCGCACGGGCTCAGCCTGAAGCAGGGCGCACAGGATTAACGCGGCTGCAAGGATCGTCGCCGAGCACGAGACCAAGGGGGAGGGAGGAGCTGGCGCCGCCTTCATCTCACCTCGCTTGTTTCGCAGCTCTACCTTCAGACGACGGCTGAACGACGCACGATGCGTTGTTACCTGCCGTTGTTATAGCTTTCAGTCTGCACGGATGATGCCTGTGGTGTCTCCGGGCCAATGATTTGCAAATCGCAGGGGTGCCACTAACAGGATCAACAGGTCCGTGCGTCCTTTACGCAATCTATTATTTATATATATAATTGAATAGAAATTGGAGCCTCCACGTTCACTATAAAATGCTAGAAATTCCCACGTTAATCCGAGAAAATAAGAAAAAAAAATTACCTAGCACTGCCATTATAAAATTGTATCCCACACGTGAATGGGCCGAGCAAATAAATGGCATATTCTTCCCACATTTCCTAGTCGAAAGAATGAACACAGAACACACCTCAGTCCTAGCAGCGGTAATTTGGTCGTCGGCAAGTGGAATGATGAAATCATCTCTGAACTGCAAGTTCAGCTGGTAACAGCTTAAGGAATTCATCGGCTTGATAGACGTATGTTGAATCGTTTACATTTCAATTAAAGATCTAAAACAAAAATGGGTAAGAAAAGACGATTAAATTGAGATTTATGATGCGCAAGGTTGTTGCCGTGTGATGTTACTAGTTAGCAATCCAGCAAGCGCCTGCGCACAGTAGGCAGCACGCTGGCGCCGTCTTCCTGACGAGGAGGCGGCGGTGGGATGACCAAATAGCTCCTGGATCCATGTGGACGTGGAGATGGAGGAGACGGCGGTGGCCTCCCCCCTACATACAGAAACACAATTCAAACAGATGGAGTACAAATGAAAAGTGTTTCGTTCTGAAAGGTGTTTCCAAAGTTTTCCAAACTGATGAAGTACTACAAACCTCGCACGGGCTCAGCCTGAAGCAGGGCGCACAGGATTAACGCGGCTGCAAGGATCGTCGCCGAGCACGAGACCAAGGGGGAGGGAGGAGCTGGCGCCGCCTTCATCTCACCTCGCTTGTTTCGCAGCTCTACCTTCAGACGACGGCTGAACGACGCACGATGCGTTGTTACCTGCCGTTGTTATAGCTTTCAGTCTGCACGGATGATGCCTGTGGTGTCTCCGGGCCAATGATTTGCAAATCGCAGGGGTGCCACTAACAGGATCAACAGGTCCGTGCGTCCTTTACGCAATCTATTATTTATATATATAATTGAATAGAAATTGGAGCCTCCACGTTCACTATAAAATGCTAGAAATTCCCACGTTAATCCGAGAAAATAAGAAAAAAAAATTACCTACCACTGCCATTATAAAATTGTATCCCAAAATACCCTTAATATAATACCCCATCGATTTTTTTAATAAGAAGGCGAAAGGTCCAAAACCTTTTCTACGACATCAAAAGAGCCCATACGTCTGTCAAAAAAAAAAAAGAGCCCATACGTATGTTGCTAGATGTGGTTGACTTCTTAATCAAGAATGTTGCGGTGCTGTTCATAGACACATTAGACGAGAAGAATGACGTCAAGAAGGCAGCCATGGTGGACGAGGACAAACTCTCCGGCTAGCAGCTCGCCAACTAAGACAGAAGGCCCCTTATCTAATGACGCCCTATGGATGAAGCAGCGTATGATGATTCTATTCAACAACGCAAAAGAAAGAGAGGATCAATCCAAAGAAAGCAACAGATCGATCCATGCAAATAAAAGATCTATCCAGGGAAACAACATATCAGCCAGAAAAAAAAACGGATGTTTGCCTCTGCTAGGCCCTGAGTCAAGGATCTGCAACACCATCGGAACGCAGGTGTTCTCTAGCGGCCTTCCGTCGGCCGCAATGGCCTCACCACCACGGCGAGGCCGCTCATGATTTGTGCCAGGATCACGAACAGCAGCGCAAGTCTCGCCATCCCCGTGGCCATGGATCTTCATCGATCAGCTTGTGCCCTCCCTGTCGTGTAAACGGAAACAGAGACAACACTCGAGCTTGGCTAGATTCTGTTGGTCCATGCCGATATCGATCAACGTTTGCCTGGCATGGCTGGGTCGCTGGCCGCAAAAAGTATTTGCCTCGCCATTGTTGTCGCCTAGCTACGCCTCTAGGATACTGACTGGGATTGATGCCAGTGATATGAGTCGGCGGAGCAGTGAAACCCAACCAGCGATCGTCTAGCCAATGAACAAGGGCTCAAGGTGCACTTTGGATATGCAAGGGATCATGATCAATGCGACTAGGATGACGAATATGGCACTGTCAATGATACAACTGCCGTGTGTTTAATTTGGCCCGTCATGTGGTAAAAGGTGCTCTTCAAGATGGCACGCACAACATGTCACGTAATGCTCCTCGATGGCAAAAGGAGAGCAGGCTGCAGCATCAAGCACGTCAGAGAGCATTAAGTGCTGTGGATAATTTGGAATGGGATTGTCCACGTACTAGGGAGTTCTTAAATGATGGGATGCAGATGCACCACCTACACACAGAATCTCAGGCTCATCAACCTCTTTCCGCAGTCTTGCTGATCGAAGAAGAAGATCATGGACTTAATAGAGATTTTTGCCAACAAGTATTCAAAATCATCCGAGGAAAAGACCCGGAAAGGAGAAATTACTTACTTTCTTTGTGCCAACTATTTGATCCACAATTTCTTATGACAACCTTTGGTCAGGTATAAAATATACAAGAATAAAACTGATAAAGGAGAAAAGACATATTTCTTTGGGAAGTATTTTATCGACAATTTCTTTTTTGAAGCGAAACAGGATGAGATTCCCCTACCGTGTGTTTTTTGATCCACAATTTCTTCGGACAGCCTTCAGTCAGGTAACATGGGCATGAATAATTATATGGGTGTGTCCATGTTGTTTTAGTAAATTTTGCTCTAAACTTCTAATCTAAAAGTGTCCAAAAAAGTTTTTTTTCATGCAATTGGTGGGCATTAAGAATTTGAGATGTCTTTATCACGTGTCTTTAGGGAAGATTTTGTATATTGCAGATTTCAATCAATTTCTATTTTGTGTATATGGTACTGTTTACTCTATCTTGAGAAATGATCCAGTTACCAAGGTGATGTGATCAGTATTTAATAGCTATTACACATTAGTTGTATGCCCGACTATATGTTAATCCTCTAGACAAATAAGCTATTGTTACTCTGTTAGTCGCAAAGATACTTGCATTGCTCTAATTAAACTTCCTTGGCATATTCATATATATAATCATACAAGGTGTTGCTAGAAAATTAATACTTTATATAATCAGATATACAGACCTTTATTACATGATTTACATCTCATAAAAAAATCTTATTTTTCAGCTTGATAAAATCAAATATTGTATAATTTATTATGTGATAACATAATATGATAATTAAAAGAGGCTTCAATCTTTTTATTGGTTTTTTAATTGAGCGTGGTCAATAGATCCACACAAACTCGCGGACAGCCAACCACCTTTTCTTTCAAGAGCTAGAAATTAGAACATTTAATAAAAACAATTACCTACCACTGTCACCATAAAAAAATATCATTCATATTTATTTGCCATTATGAAAAATAGCTCAAAATACCTATATATATTTGTAAATGATGCACTACTGTTGTCATTATGAAAACAATCATCAGGAAAACTAATGATACATTCATATAAAACAATACAATGGTTTGATTGTTAATACTAACCGCGCAAATGCGCGGGTAGCCATGCTAGTTCAATATCGTTGAACAATATCCTGGCTTGGTCTATCTCTGATAGAACAATTTGACTTCCCCACGTCGTCAGGTCCCGTCAAAGATTGAGACGAGCAAGTCCACATCGTCTTTTGGTAAGTGGACCAGCAACTGCAACATCTCTGAAGCTTCTCTTGATGTTCTCTTTTTTCGATAAAGGAATATTTTATTTCGCATCTACCCCTTTGTAGCTTCACCTACCTTTACATAACAAACTTTAAGGTTCTCATGAACACCTTGTAAATTTAAGCTCGTGTTTTTAAGTCAACTCGGTGAAATCTGTCGTGACAAGTTGATTGTTCGGTCTTATTAACTGGGGCGAAATCTGCATCTGGCCCAACCGTCGCTGGACCGAGCGGACTTGGACTTGTAAAAAAAAAATTGCATTTGAACTCTAGCAATACTTGGACTTGGGATCAGAGAAGCAGGGATGGGATCAGATGGACACATTGTCCATGAGATTAGAGCAAAGAGTTAGAAAGTTTGGAGAGGTTGAATGCGTTCATGAGAACATATCGTCGAATATCAACGCGCACATCTAACTAGAAGTTGTAGTCGTGTTGCTCCAAGCAAGCACGGTTGGTTTCTGTCGCCAGCCGGTGGCGTTTGTGACACTTATCATGCTGTTAGTTAATAAATGTTGACGGTCATTGCTCAAAAAGAGAAGAAAAAAATAATACATGGAGTTGGGTCGTCAAGAGAATTCCATATGGATGAAATACTTTGGAACCGCAAAGATATATAGAATACTGCTGTAGAGTACCCTCATTTGGTAGTTTTTTGTACGACTAGAAGATCTAATGGCTAAAATCACTTGGGTGGTGGTTCATATATCAATCAAAGGGCTTAAAACACTTGGTCACACAAAAGTCGGACAAATGGGTGTACTCTGAAGCATTTTTCATATCTATATGCTAAAACCAGCTTAGGGAATTCATGGGGTTACTACAAGTCGTTACAAGAAATCTAGCCATAGACGAATTGTTTACATTACATGTTTATGCTGCAACAACAGAAAACAAAAATCAAAATCCTATTAAATTAATATCTTTATAAATTGCACAACAACAGATTAAATTGTGCCACGGCGTGTTTTGCTGGTGGAGCAATGCCAGCCGGCGGTCGATCCATGCGCAGGCTTGTTATCGTGTAGCAGCTAGCTGGCAATCCAGAAACCGCCTTCGCGCGGCAGGCGGCACACCGGGTTGGCCCGGCCCGACTGGTACATGTCCCCTTGGAGGTGGAGGTGCCAGCGGCTGCCTCCCCCCTCCAGATAATTAAGCATCATATATAACACGTTCAAAAGCATCTTACATAGATTAGAGTACGGATAATTTAATAGCTATGAGATTATTATTATATATATCTACATACCCTGAATCGACTCAGCCTGCAGCGCGCAAAGGATGAAAGCGGCTAGGAGGATCGCTGAGCACGCGACCAAGGAGGAGGGAGGCGCCACCTTCATCTCAGTTGCTTTGTCTAGGCTTACTCGTTTGGGTGGCGACGGCTCTGAATGCCCTTTTATAGCTTTCAGCCAGCATTATCTCGTGTGGTTGGCCCAACTTTCCAAATTATTTCAGGGGACCAAGCACAATTGGCCTTGTGTCTTTTGCTACGCATGCAATTCGCGATGTTTGAACGCTGCCCTGGCTTCGTCTAGGTCAGCAGCTCCCGTCAACAACGAAAATGTTGCTCGACACCAGTGGCGCAGCTAGAGCCCAAACAAAGGAGGAGGAGCCGCAGCTAGAGCCCAAACAAAGGAGGAGGAGCCACTTGTTCTAGTTGTTCTCCATTTTCTATGCGTGCGTTTTCGAAGCCAAACGGTTCACTCAGATTCAAAAAAGAGGTCCAATCTTGCAAAGTCTGAAAAAGATGTCCATTTTCGAAATTGAAGTCCAAAGGAGGTCCGGTTTTGCAATTGTGTCTTTTCCAAACTGATGGACAACTACAAACCTTGCACGGCCGAGTAACCTCGCACGGGCTCAGCCTGAAGCAGGGCGCAAAGGATGAACGCGGCGGCAAGGATCGTTGCCGAGCACGCGACCAAGGGGGAGGGAGGCGTTGCCTTCATTGCTTTCATCTCACCTCGCTTGTTTCGCAGCTCTACCGTCAGACGAGACCATAGTTCTGAATTTTTGATGACACTGCCGTTTTTATAGCTTTCAGCCACGGATGCCTAGCGTGTATCCGGTGCAATGGATTTGCAAATCACAGGTGTGCAAGGGCAACTGACAAGATGAACTGCTCGGCGTCCTGATCGTTGAACGCTACTCTGGCTTGGTATATATCTCTGACCAGAATGATTTGACTTGACTCTCAGGTAGGCAGCTCCCAGAGCAATGGGTGGACGATCCTTGCAGCGGTACACAATTCGCGATCGTTGAACGTTGTGTATATATGGATGACTCACGCGTCGGGGACACTATTGTATTGTGTGGACGTTCCTCTTCTTATCATCACGGTCAACTAAAAGTCGACCACGTTCAGAGATACCCGTGGCAAGAACACCTCGTTACCGTCACATTAGATTTCCAAGTATTTCTAAAGGAATCATGGTTCTACTTCTAGTACAAATTTTAATGCAAAATCAAACTGAACCCATAACAAAGTAGGTGAATTAGATTGAATGGTGGCTTGTGGTGCCACCGAAGTATGCCGGTTTATCCATGGACGGTGCTAGCTTCTATTCTGGCTTGCAAGCTAGCAAGCGCCTCCATGCAGGAGGCGACGCGTCGCCTTGTTCTGGGGAAGGAGGAGGAGGAGGAGGGACGTGCCAGCTCTCGTGCGGCGGTAAATGTCCGCTTCGTCTAGGTCAGCAGCTCCCGTCAACAACGAAAATGTTGCTCGACACCAGTGGCGCAGCTAGAGCCCAAACAAAGGAGGAGGAGCCGCAGCTAGAGCCCAAACAAAGGAGGAGGAGCCACTTGTTCTAGTTGTTCTCCATTTTCTATGCGTGCGTTTTCGAAGCCAAACGGTTCACTCAGATTCAAAAAAGAGGTCCAATCTTGCAAAGTCTGAAAAAGATGTCCATTTTCGAAATTGAAGTCCAAAGGAGGTCCGGTTTTGCAATTGTGTCTTTTCCAAACTGATGGACAACTACAAACCTTGCACGGCCGAGTAACCTCGCACGGGCTCAGCCTGAAGCAGGGCGCAAAGGATGAACGCGGCGGCAAGGATCGTTGCCGAGCACGCGACCAAGGGGGAGGGAGGCGTTGCCTTCATTGCTTTCATCTCACCTCGCTTGTTTCGCAGCTCTACCGTCAGACGAGACCATAGTTCTGAATTTTTGATGACACTGCCGTTTTTATAGCTTTCAGCCACGGATGCCTAGCGTGTATCCGGTGCAATGGATTTGCAAATCACAGGTGTGCAAGGGCAACTGACAAGATGAACTGCTCGGCGTCCTGATCGTTGAACGCTACTCTGGCTTGGTATATATCTCTGACCAGAATGATTTGACTTGACTCTCAGGTAGGCAGCTCCCAGAGCAATGGGTGGACGATCCTTGCAGCGGTACACAATTCGCGATCGTTGAACGTTGTGTATATATGGATGACTCACGCGTCGGGGACACTATTGTATTGTGTGGACGTTCCTCTTCTTATCATCACGGTCAACTAAAAGTCGACCACGTTCAGAGATACCCGTGGCAAGAACACCTCGTTACCGTCACATTAGATTTCCAAGTATTTCTAAAGGAATCATGGTTCTACTTCTAGTACAAATTTTAATGCAAAATCAAACTGAACCCATAACAAAGTAGGTGAATTAGATTGAATGGTGGCTTGTGGTGCCACCGAAGTATGCCGGTTTATCCATGGACGGTGCTAGCTTCTATTCTGGCTTGCAAGCTAGCAAGCGCCTCCATGCAGGAGGCGACGCGTCGCCTTGTTCTGGGGAAGGAGGAGGAGGAGGAGGGACGTGCCAGCTCTCGTGCGGCGGTAAATGTCCTTGTGGTGGAGGTAAGCGCGGGGGCCACCGGCCTGCAGAAACGCCAAGTACGTACGATTACTTGCGTGCAAATCAACAGATACGATAGCACCTTACACGCAGTTAATAACAATAGAGATGGAAGATGAGGAGCCCATAAGCTAGCAAGCTGCTGGTTAATTAGAGAGTACCTTGCGCAGGCTCGACATGCAGGGCACAGAGGAGAAGAGCAGCTGACAGGATCGCCGAGCAAGCGATCAGGGAGGAGGCACGGCGCGTGCTCTTCATTTCAGCTGTCTCGTCTCAGCTCGTCGGTAATTTTGTTTGTGGCGACTCGGCTAGCAGAAATGTAAGATGCGCTGCACTGATAATAAGTTGCCCAGCGTGCACACTACCCGGTTCTTCTCCTCCCTTTATAGGTCGTAGTAGTTGTTCCCAAATCCCCGATGCCTTCTCGCTCGCGTGTAACTGCGCGTACAAACTATACGTAGTACTATGTCTTCTGAAGTTTGCAATGTTTGGACGCGTGCCTAGCCTGGTTGACCATCGTCAAGAATAATCGGTCTACTGACTCGACAGCCGTGTTTGTAATACCGTCAACGACGGAGGAGTACACAATGTGTTTAACGTGCGTTAGTTTAGTCAAATAAATAAAACTGAATAACGCGGCAGCGAGGATCGTCGCCGAGCACGCGACCAGGGGGGAGGGACCCATCGCCTTCATACCAGCTGGCTTGTTTCGCCGCTCTACGGTCAGGCGAGACCATCGTTCCGAACTTCCGATGACGCGGCCGTCTACTCTTTTATATACTTCCAGCCTGCTCGAGTGCCTGCCGTGTTTCCGTGGCAATGATTGAGGTGAGCCTGTCCACAACGTATTTTGGTAAGTGGACCAACAACTGAAACTTCTCTGATCAGTTCCTTCAAAAGAAAAAAAATGAAACATCTCTTCTTTTCTTTTTTTTTTGCGAGGGAAAAATGAAACATCTCTGAAGTTTCTCCTTGCTGTTTTTTTAGATAAAAGAAGATTTTACTCCGGCTCCCATGTAAGCAATGTTTTAAAAGCGGTAGATAAAAGAGGGCGGAGAGGCACCGCCTAGCACCTAAGACGCCTAGGCGGCACCTAGGAGTTTCTAGGCATTCGCAAAAAAAAATGAGAAATCAAGAATACATTAACATGTAATAATCATGTTTAGCACCTGAAAAGAAAAGAAAAAAGAAAATAAAAAGGGGGAAAAAGAGAAAGGAGAGGGAAAAGTGCTGTGCTAGCCCGGCCCAACAACAAGCCCATAGCCCCACTCGCCCTAGCACTAGTGATGGCCAAATGGGCCGGGCCAAACTGGCGGACACGAAGCACACAATTTTTGGCCCGGCCCGAGCACG
Organism: Eragrostis tef; assembly: GCA_000970635.1. NCBI lineage: Eukaryota > Viridiplantae > Streptophyta > Magnoliopsida > Poales > Poaceae > Eragrostis > Eragrostis tef. Next base: position 64,114 of record LAPY01002323.1, read on the forward strand.
GCACGGCCTTATCAATTTCGGGCCCGGGCCGGCACGACACGCACCATTGGACCGTGCTTGAGCCGAGGGGTGGGCACGACGGGCGGCACGGCACGGCCCGATTAAGGTTTATGTAAATATGTTTTAGTTTTTTGGATACAACTAGTAGTCTTAGTCTAGTGGTAAGTAGATTTCTTTTTAAACATGAGGTCTCAAGTTCAATTATCCTTACTAGCACCTATTTTTATATTATTTAACTCTAAATTCCTTCTAAAAATAGTTGGGCTATGTTACGGTACTTTTTTGACCTCTTGAGAGGTAAAAGGTCAGAGAACATCTGGACCGTTGATTTAATAAGAATAGAAATTTTTATGGAGAACGGAAAACACGCATATTTAGGGAAAACAAATCGCTCCCCCTCCGGATCCTCCTCTGGTTCTTTGGCTGGGTGCCTCCATCCTCCTGCAGATCAGTGTATACGGCGGCAGCGCCTCCTTCGATCACGTCATGTATCCTTCGATCAGTGTATACGGCAGCGGCGCCTCCTTCGTTCCATGCGACACGAGCAATCGGGAAGAGGAATTCCCATTTGGACCTACTCCACGGGAGAAGAAGATGCATGTCGGCCTAGAACAGATGAAGATTTTCACGTAACGATTTTCTGATTGTGCACCTTCCCGACATGTCTTTGGACCTTTTCTACTAACTATAGCATGGATTTGTTTCACGTGAAGATTTCTATGATTGTTTTAACGTCAGAAGAAATCAAAAGTTGCATATACATGACGATGTTGTCGACACCTCTCTGGGTATTTTCAATCAACTAGCATGTATTCGTTTCATGTTAAAAGTTCCATTTCCAGTAATCACGTCACGTAGCTGATTTTGTTTCAAGTCAAATGGAAAACAAAAATCAACTTCCACCGGCTAACATGGATATTCTCAACATATCTTCCTATAATCATGGGGTTCTATTACCTCTTAAGAAGTAAAAGCTCACCGATCTAGTTGAAATAGACGGTCCATAGTTATTTTAAGGTATCGTAAAACTGGCCAAATAGTTAAATGGGCTGAAATTTAAAACGGGCTGCCGGGCTAAACGGCTGGCCCGGCATGATTAATCAATTATGTGCCAGGCCGCGGGCTGAAGAGGGAGCCCACGGGCTTGCACGGCAAG
>LAPY01002324.1:3716-16977 GCA_000970635.1 Eragrostis tef
CAAGTGGTCCCGGCTGGTTTTCGTATTTTTCCCGAATTAAATCCAGCAAAGTTCAGTGAATTAAAAAGGGTACTTCTTGCGCTTCAAAAATTATGAAAAATTCTGGAGACCAGGATACAGGAACCAGCTACAACTTTTCTTTTGGGTTGATGCAGTTTGGTGAAACAGATTTTGAGTTAAAAACCGAGGAACAGCAGGATTTGCATGGAATTCACTTAATTTTTAGAGGCACTTCCAGAATTTGAAAAATTCTGGAAAAATTTTCCAAAATTCTCTTTTCTGAAGTTCTATCACCAAGATTTTTGGTTGGGCAAGTTGTTACAAAAAGTTTCTAGTTTTCTTCAGAAGTTTGGTTTTGACAAATGTTTGAATTAAAAGATTTCGAAATTTGAATTGATCTGGTTTGAGTTTCTGTTCAGTTTGGGAATGTGCACTTGCTGGGATTTCAGTGACACGAGGTGTCACACTGCAGTTTCTATATCGTAGTAATTATTTAGATTTGAGGAAAAAAATGTCAGAGCTAAAGTGGTCGACGGAGCCATACTAACATGCAGCTATAACCAGAAAGCAGGCCGGGGTATCTTAGCATGTGATTTGTAGCGTTATCGGTGCTGGCTAACGTTTGCAAGACATATGCACGAATATGTTTGAATTGGCCTCTTGTTTGCACTTGCAGATGCATGTGGATCAGGTTGCAACCACGATTGTTGTATGCGTATTGCTAGATTGTAAACGTGTTTTTCTGACTTTGTTGGCCACATGATCATAAATGTAAGAGTGTGCAGGTACAAGTTGATGCATTAATTGATTACTTACAACATAGTAAACTGATGCACAGATCAATCATATTTTTTTATGGAATAATATCTTATGGCAGTACTCTGCAAGATTAGAAACTTCCCCAAACAGTTTATTGCCAGTGGCCAACAGCTTCTATTTTATTTGGCTATGTATATATAAAAACGGGAGAGACACCCATTTGTACTTGAAAACTATTGACCACTACCCGAAAAGAAATAACAGAACTAAAACTATAGGCCACTCCCTGTAGATAAACTGTAGTGTTTAGAGCGTCTCTAATGGTAGAGTTAGCTAAGAGGTAGCAGTCATCTCTTAAAGAGAATAAATGAGGATGAGTCCTATGTTTCATTCTCTCATTTTGTGTCGCTGCGTCGCCTCCTAGGGCGACACGGGCAGTGACTCACCCGCCGCCAGCAGGCTCCCCCACCATCCTACCTCCCTGCCGCTACCGGAGCTCACCGCCAGAAACCGCGCAGCTGTGAGGATGGTGGCGGCGGAGCTTCACTTTTTTTCAACTCTATCTATTCACCTCGTCACCAGAAGCACAAGAAGGTCGTTGTGGCTACCAAGATCCAGACGGCGCAAAATTTATCCACAGTCTTGATCTGCTAGCATGTTTCTGGCTCGGCATAAGATCAATCTGGAGTCGCGCGTCATGGTGCAGATCCAGCGACAGACGTCGACATCCGGCCGCTACTCCGGATAGCAGACACGGTGGGTGTGATGGGCACGGCCGATGTGCTGACATGTGTGCGCACTTCAAGCGGTGAAGATGATGTGTGACAATGGCGGCGGACGCGGCCTCGCCACGTGATGGGTGGAACCCAATGTTTGTGCCGCTGGCGTGCAGACGCGACAAACACAAGCAGCGGGCATTATCTGCCTGCGTGATGGGCAACACCGATCGAACTTGCACGACGGCAAAACTTGAGGTGCGTAACGCGGAGATTGTCGTGAACCATATGCACGGTGACAGGGACTGGCAGCTGAGTAGGGGCACAAGGTGCGATTGTGATCTGCGCATGAGCCGGCTGTCTCCTTTGCTGCAGACTGTGATGATGGTTTCGAAGAGGTGGAAGATGAGGTTATTGCATGGCTCACGTCGACTTATAGACGACTAGGAATTTGACGGATTCTTTGGCCAACTTGCTTTGGGCGAACCCAGTTCCCTGTTCTGGTACAAAGGTGAGTGCAACACTGATCTCGCCTCATTGGTTAAGTTCTTTGGTGGATGATGTCAGGTTACACGGCGGCTAGTACACCGATCACGCTAGATGTTTATTTACTTTGTTTGCTCTTTTGTTCCTAGCCTGCGTGCAATTTGGAATGGAGCAACTTTTTCATTGTAATCTTTGTAGCTACATGCCGATTCTAAATTTTTTTCTCATTTTGCTTAGAGACTAGCTCTTCAAGAAAAGTTAGCAGCCTTCTCTCTTTTCTTTTTCTCCAATAAACAATTATTAGAGACAGCTAAGAGTTAGCCATTGGAGACGCTCTTACAGTATTTTGCAAATGCCAATATTTTTTTTCTATGGTCAAAATTGCGGTCCTATTTATTTACAAAGCTGTACGTGAGCATCTCTCCCTTTATCCTCCATAATACTACTAAAGAAAATTGAAATATATGACGACACTTAAAACTGTTAGTCAATCCACTGTATTTAGATGAACGCATGTTTCCTTCCTGTTCCATATAGTTATTTGTTTTTATCATGTTTTAACTTATTTAGATGATTTGTTATTATTTTGGGTGTTACTGTGGGATCTTCACATGTTATATATTGCTTCAGGAACTTGTTGCCAATATTTAATCTATCCTGATACTAAAGGATCATATAGACATCATTTGTTGGCTGCGGAAACAAGGAAAACATGTCTACTCTTGTTCTGAGCTATTTAACTTATTGATTTCTTAAATCTACTTCAATACAATTTGAATTTATGCTTGAGTTGCGTGCATTTTCCTTTGTTGCCTTTAAAGATAGGTCACACGCTTGCAATTTGAGGAAGATAAAGAAATTTGTCAGTTGGAGCCACCTGTGCTGTGATAATGCATGTTTATTTTCCAAATTGAAATTGGAACATCTTGATGGGTTTCAAGGGTCTATGAGATAAAAGAATTATTTTATATAATCGAAGTTTAAGGATACAAATTAGAGCATCCCCTTTATAATAAGAATTTTCGCTTACAATTTCAGTGGATTTAACAAACGGTCTAATTATATTTCGGTGGGCAATGAGGCACGCACAGCAAGCTGCGCCATCTTCCCAGTTAGTAATTATAATTGCATTTTACATGTAAGACATTTGAAGTCATGGTTCATTGATGTCTTCGTCTGAGTTATAGGCTCCTGGACAGGTTTTCGCTTTGAGGGCTCTGCTTTGAATGTTTCTGCAGCTACTATACGGTAGCTATTTGGAACATTATTCTTCAGATTGGAAGAAGTCTATTTTACTATCCTCAAGTATTCATGTAGTTCATTTAACCTCATAAACTAATTTTTGGTCGATTTTACTTTCTTCAACTATTTAGATTGGTTCAATTCACTCTCTCATGAATTTTTTCTTTTTTGTATCTCTAGGTACACATCATGTTTGAGTGTAAACGTTTGTGAGATTATAGGTTAAAACATACCCTAGAAAATTGGTTTAAAAAAATTATTTTTTTTCTATGCAGAAATTGTGCCATAAAAAATTGACATATAAGATAGAATAATGCAAGAATTTTTTTTAAAAAAAATGAAATATTTTTTTTAGCATAGAGAAGAAACAATCTAGATAGTTCAGGATAGTAAACTAGACCAAAGATTAGTTTTAGGGGTTAAGTAAACTACATCAATACTTAAGGATAATAAAATGAACTTCTTCCATTCAGATTTGGGGGAAAATTATGAGAGCTAAAGTGCTCGTTGGACCCTTATAAACTATGACCATTGGGCATAATTTGCATATACAACATTGTCAACCACGGCATACGAACATGCAGCTATAACGGGGAAGCAGTGGCATCTCAGCACCATGGCTCGCAGCGTTATTGGTGCCAGCTAACGGCGTGAAGACATATGCATGCATATGTATATGTTGGCCTCTTGTTGGCACCAGTTGCACATTGATCAGGCTGCAACCACGATTGATTTATACATATTTCGAGATAGTAAACGGCTGGATGGACATTGTTGGCCACATGATAAATCTAAGAGTGTGCAGGTACAAGTTGATGCATTAATTAATTACTTCGAATATAGTAAATTGATGCACAGATCGATCATATTTAGCCCGTCCCAATACATTAAAAGATTAACAGCTTCCACTAACAGTTTGTTACAAGTGGTGATGTATTTGGCTAAGTATATATACTAATTGCAGGTCATTGTGGGGAATTAAATTGTTGGTAAATTATTAAAAAATATAGGGTAAGAAAAATGTTCACCATCCCTAGCGGAAAAATACTAAGAGAACTAAAACCGTAAACCACTTCTGATATATAAACTGTAGTGCTTACAGTAAGTCATGTATTTTTTTTATTGGCGAAGGAACAGATGTCATGTACAGGATGAATGCAGCTTCAAAAGAGTGCTGCCTTTTTTCATCCTGGGTGATTGCGAATGGCCAGCAGTTATTATTGTTGTATTTTAGGATATTTTCTCATGTACTTCTCTGGTTTCTTTTAATTTATACAGGAGGGATAGCCTTCAATATTTTTAACAGTATATTTAATTTAATATTTCTTGTCTGCAAATGAAAAACCAATGAGAAAAGAGTTAATGACTGCTGAGGCGCTATAGACACATTCGAAATATATGACTAAATCTCAAATCGCTGCCGCCGTTAAGTCTTGCAAATAAATTTGATCGATCTGTGCACCAACTTGTACGTTGTAAAGTCAACAATGTCGATCTAACAACTTGTGCCACTTATTAACGTCCACACTCCTACATTTAGCATGTTAACTAGGTCAACAAAGTCCATCAGGCAAAACACGTTTATTATTTGCAATATGTATACAACCATCGTGGTTGCAACGTCAACCCTGTGCAACTGCTGGTGCAAACAAGTGGCAAATATTCTGTACGAAGTCATCAGGAAGAACATTTTACCTCTAGATCTGGCCGCAAAGTAAAAATATCTCTCTCTATAATCCCATAGCCAAGCACCGCCTAAGTTACTTTGTGACGTAAGTCGAGACTGGTTGGTGGAATAAGTTGAGCCTTGAGCTGTAGCTGCAGCGATTCCACCACGTGCTGCTCAAGCGCAAGGAGCTCGTGTGCCGCAGTCATAGATGCAGCTTCTGAAATAACACTACGTGCCGGGTCGAAGCAGAAGCCCCGTAGGACGCGTCCATCCTGCTGCACAAGGGCCACAAGGCCATCGACGACTAACCTGTGTCCTTACCGTTCAGTGTTCAGAAGCTAATGAATCTTGATGTCCTGTTTGTTTGAGCCCCTACGGAGCAAGTCAAGATGAGGGTGTCAAGCAAACTCTTTCGCCTGTGTTCATAATTCAGAGTTCATATGGACATCTGCGTTGCGTGGGTGGGCCGCCACTATTGCAGGGTCACGGTCTTCGTAAGGGCTTCATACGTTTACTTTGCACGTGTACCAGCATCCATGCACATGCATTTTCCTGCCCGCTAGCCAGCGCCTATGATGCTACGAGTCACGAGCTGAGATGCAACTGCTTTTCCGGTTATAGAAGCAAGTTAGTTCGATGCATCGATAAAATGGATCAAAACAATTAGTTAACATCAGTCTGTCAGTTTCGAGATTTACATATATACATACAGCATGCTTGGGAGGCACTCCACTGGTATTTGTTTAGACACCTGTTGCTCTTATCATATGCCAGCGTTGATCTCATCAGACCACGTGATCTTGCAAATGGGTTAGAGATGAGCACGTTGCAGATCTGTACATTCTTCGTGTGATCTCTACAAGCGGATCCACCAATAATCACACAATGTTATGTGACTCAGATCCTTATATAAGGGCTATAATATGCTCTTCTTAGTGCAGCCATATGGCGTAACAAACGCTGAAAGTGCAACTTCGTACCAGAACGTGGAGCAGAGCAGGAGAAGTAGCAAGCTATGAAGAGTTGGAGGGTTTTGGCTGGGGTCTCTGCGGCCATCATCATCTTCCTCTCCACCACACCCAGGGCCATGGCCATCGTCGAGCACACCTTCGTTGTAAGGAAGATGTTTTTTTCTATGGATTTATTTTGCTTTTGATCCTTTCTACACACTGTCGATCCACATTGCGAATTGAACGAGGCAAACAGAATCCGTATGTACGATTGATTTGTTGAAACATGTATGCATGTAGGTGAGCCAAGTGAATATGACACACTTGTGCAAGGATACTCTGGTCACTGTGGTGAACGGGCAGCTCCCTGGGCCGGCAATAGAGCTCACAGAGGGGGATTCAGTGGCTGTTCATGTAGTCAACAAGTCGCCCTACAACATAACAGTCCATTGGTAACATTAATTACTTGCTCTACTATCTTATATTACGAATGGAGTTAGATCATAAATTCAAACTAGTCATGTTTCTTCCTCCCATGAAAATTTTTAGGTATCTCGCATAAGGCCTGACCTATATGTACCTTTTGTTTGCAAGCTTACATGAACCCACTGCATAGATTCCTTTGTGAGCATTGAGCAAGGAGACAACAATCCTACCCATTACAGTTATAGACAACCCAATTTTTCATAAGGATGCATAAGCACATAACTGCGCGTCCACAACATTTTTCCACCGAAAACTTGGATCTATTTTGTGTTGATGCCAAGCATCTAGGATGATTGCTGAAAAATAAATTGGTTCCTAGAACTTGAGAAACAACAAATCTATTCTATTTTAGTTTTCTGATTCTTTGTTTGTGTTTCTTTGTTGTAGGCATGGTGTGAGGCAGTGGCTGAACTGTTGGCACGACGGGGTGCCAATGATTACACAACGCCCCATCCAGCCAAACAGTGAATTCACTTACCGTTTCAACGTCACCGGGCAGGAAGGCACCCTGTGGTGGCATACACACGTACCATTCCTTCGGGTAACCTTACACGGTGCCTTAATCATCCGGCCAAGAGATGGGCCCCGCTCGTATCCGTTTCCTAAGCCTGACAAGGAAGTCCCAATCATCATAGGTAAAAGCTGTTTGAATTAGACATTTGATTATTTAAGATCAATATCACATCGCAAAAATGTTTCTGAGCTGAACTGCTGCTGGTCTGAATGACAGCGGAGTGGTGGGAGAAGAACCTTGCAAGGGTGGCCTCGAACATGACGGATGGTTTTTTTGATGATTATTCCAGTGCATCCACAATCAACGGCAAGCTTGGTGACCTCTTCAACTGCTCGGGTAAACCAATATTCTACATTACTTAGGTGTCGATGTAAAATAAAACGACACTTACCGTACTGAAGCCAACCGTCAAACTCTGAAGGTGTCCCGGAAGATAATTACGTGCTCGACGTGGAGCCTGGCAAGACCTACCTGCTACGAATAATCAATGCCGCGCTCTTCTCCGAGTACTACCTCAGGATCGCGGGGCACAAGTTCACGGTGGTTTCCGCCGACGCCAACTACGTCAACCCCTACACGACGGACACCATTGCGATCGCGCCCGGCGAGACAGTGGACGCCCTTGTTGTCGCCGACGCGGCCCCCGGTCGGTACTACATGGCCGCCCTGCCTACCCAGGCGCCTCCACCGGACACCCAGACTCCCGAGTTCACCACTAGAGGGATGGTGCAGTACAGCAGCAAGTCAAGACGAGACGACGTGCCCGTGGCTCCGGAGATGCCGAGCAACCACGACACGATCACGTCGTTCCACTTCCATGGAAACCTAACCAGCCTGCAGCACAGGCAAAGCTCGCAGGTGCCCAAGGAAGCCGACGAGCACATGTTCATCGTGCTCGGCCTGGGATCCATCTGCCGGAACGGTGGCCTGCAATGCCTGAGGAATGACGACAGGAATGAATCCATACTCGTCGCCAACATGAACGGCGTCTCCTTCCATCTCCCCGCGTCTGTGGCGATGCCAATGCTGCAGGCGCACTACCACCACAGCGGCATGGGCGTCCCTCTGCAGGAGCTCGCCGACCGGCCGACGTTGGTGTTCAACTTCACTGACCCCGGATTGATCCCGGTTGGACCAAAAGAGTTGCGGCTGGAAGCGACGTCGAGGGCGGTGGTAGTGCGGCGTTTCAGGAACGGCGCCACGGTGGACGTGGTGTTCCAGAGCACAAGCATTCTTCAGGGTGACTCCAACCCAATGCACCTGCACGGCCACGACATGTACGTGCTCGCGCAAGGTGTTGGCAACTACAATGCCGCCAGGGATGTGGCGAGTTACAACCTTGTGAATCCACCGAGGAAGAACACCGTGCTGGTTCCGAATCTTGGGTGGGCTGCCGTACGATTCGTTGCGAATAATCCAGGTATGTGTATCAGATTTGCATGTCCGCATTTTTCTCTAGAGGATGCTGGAAATAAATTACAAACAAAATAAACTTTAATTAGTTAAGGAATTATTTAGGATTTCATTCAAGGGGTCCTTATCCATAAAAATGTGAATTATACATTTACCATTTAGAAAAATTTGAAAAATAATCAATTTTAATTCCCACTTCGCTTACATCCATATTTCTTGACATACAGGGGTATGGTTCATGCATTGCCACTATGAGTTCCACTTGTCAATGGGCATGGCTGCAGTGTTTATCGTAGAGGATGGGCCAACAGCAGACACATCGCTCCCTCCACCACCTATAGATTATTCAACATATGGCTTCGACAGTAATCTCATGCAAGTGGACGGTACCTCCAAAGCAACAAAAGTGTAGTCTCGCATGTAAAGGGGTCTGAATGATAACTCCCATTCTTTTTTTAATACTCCAAACAAAATAATGAATTCCTCTTCTGCTAGAAAATGTACCAGTTACTCTTTATATGGACAACTATTGAGGAAATATGCCCCAACTCAGGGGTATCCACTATAAAACCGGAAATGAGTCAAGCTATAATGATACACGTCACTATTGGAAATATAAGGATTTTGTCCAAAGTGATGAAACGAAGCTACATGGGTTATCTTTCTTGTTTCATTTTTTATAAAATATTTTATTTAACTACTATGTTATTCTGGAGGTATCTTCTTTCTTCAAAATTATCATTGTGAATAACAGCTTTATGCCGACAATTATCAGACCACCACATCCCTATCACCCCCTCACCACAAAAAAAAAAAACAATCCACAGGGTCACCAGAGGACTCAACTACCAAGGGGTTGAAGCAAAGATCTATGATCTATTCCTCTCCAGATATATGGCTCCTTTTCAAGCCCAAGCCTTGGGGATCAGAGAAGCCTTGCCATTGCAAGGACAACTGACATATTCTCTGGTAATTAATATATTGGCAACAAGAGAAGTCAACATATTCACTACCAAAGGCTAAAATCAGCACAATGATTAAAACACTTGTTATATCTCTATGAACTACCTATCACTTCTATTGTATTGTTGAACCTATATGAAATTGAACAAAGAGAAAAAGATAGTGTTGACTTTTATGGAAGTACATGGAAGCAGTACAAGAGAAACAGCTTGTTAGGGCACTTTTTTATAGAGTAGAGGCACTATTAGATTGACTCTAACAATTCTTTCTAAAATGTCTCGCCATGCATTGACTCTAGCCTTTGTAGACACCACGCCATCTACATCATCTTTCACTGCCCTCCGGGCAAATTTTTGTTCTGGTCCTACCCCCTATTTTAGTGCCTTGAAAAAGAATGTAGCTAAACGTGGAATGACTACTACAAATGGCGTCATTTTTGTCCTTGGAGGTAACTATTTCGTTGACTATACTATTATTTAGTCGAGAGCAAAACCTGTTTACGTAATGAAAAATAACTCTGGAAGATGTCCTATAGGTTTTTCTTGGGTTACATCAAAGTTTCTTTCTATTTGACAGGGCAAATATTTTTTTCGATGCTCAAATTTTCAGAGCAATCCTATTTGTTTACAAAGCATTTGGTGGGCATCTCTCCCTTTTTCCTCCATAATCCTCATAAAGAAAATGGAAATATATTTCGATACTTAATAGTATTATTAATAATACACTGTATAGAGAAGGAAGCATTTTTCCATCCTGTTCCATATCGTTATATGTTTTTACCATTTATTAGCTTATTTAGATTCTTTATTATTTTTATGGGAATTACCGTGGGTTCTTCACATGATATATAGTGCTTGAGGAACTTTTTGCCAATCATTAACCTATCCTGACACTAAATGAGCATCTAGGCATGATTTATTAGTTGCAGAAACAAGGAAAACATGACTACTTTTGTTATCTAATAAATTTATTGTTTACTTGAAGTTATTTCAATATAATTTGTAGTGATGCTTGAGTTGGCGGCATATTCGTTTCTTGCTTGTCCCACGCATGCAGTTGGAGAAAGATAAACGAATTTGACAGGTGGAGCCACTTGTGGTGTGATAACGCAGGCTTATTTATCAAATTGAAATTGGAACATCTTGATGGGCTTCAAGTGTCCATGAGATATAAAAAATTGTGTTATATGTTCCTGTGTTTACAGATCCAAATTAGAGCTGCCCCCATATAATAAAACATTTGCTTCTAATTTCAGTTGTTTAGCAAATGGTCCACTAATATTTAGTGGACAATCAAGCGCGGCAAGATGCGACACCTTCCTTGTAGCATGTAAAACATTTGATGTTATGTTTTATTGATGTCTCGACCTGAGTTATAGACTCACGGACAAGTTTTCGCTCTGAGGTCTCCGCTTTCCATGTTTGCTGCACTTTCTATACGGTAATTTTTTTGCAACATTATCATCTTTTGATCCAGATTCGAGGAAAGGTTATGAGATTTAAAATGATCGATGGAACCATATAAACTATAACCATTGGTTATAATTTGCAGATACAGCATTGTGGAGCATGCCATACTAATTAACATGCAGCACATGACTCGCAGCGTTATCGATGCCGGCTAACGGTTAGGAAGACATATGCATGCATCTGTATCAATTGGCCTCTTGTTTGCGCCAGTTGCATATTGGTCAGGTTGCAACCACGATTGTCTTAGACATATTGCTAGATAGTAAACGTGTTTTCCTTGATGGACTTTGTTGGCCACATGATAAATGTAGGAGTGTGCTGGTACAAGTTGATACATTACTTGCAATATAGTAAGTTGATCCACAGATTGATCATATTTATTAGTTGACTAATAGCCCATCGCAATACTAACAACTTCCCCTAACAGTTTTTTGCAAGTGGTCAAGTACGTATATATAATAATTGCGGGTAATATTGGGGAATTAAGTTGTTGGTAAATTACTTAAAAAATGTAGGGGAAGACACGCAATTGTACATGAAAGCGGTTGACCATTCGTACAGAAAAAAAGAATAACAGGACTAAAACTTAAGCCACTCCCTATATAATTGTAGTCTTTGCAGTAAGTCATGTAGGAGTACAGATCCAAAAGATTGCTACCTGTTTTCACGGCAGCTGTTGTTATTGTTGTATTTCGGAATGTTTTCTAATGTACTTCTCCGGGTTTTTTCAATTCATACCCGAGGGATAGTGTACATTAATAATAGTGTAATTAATTTTGATATTTCTTGGACGTAAATGCCGTGTAGTAGCCGTTAAGTAATGCAAATACCTCTCATCGATCTTTGCATCAACTTGTACAATGTAAAGTCAACAAAGTCCATCTAGCATCTTGTGCCACTTAGTAACGTGCATACTACTACATTTAGCATGTTAAGCCCACAAAGTCTCTCCGGCAAAACACGTTTATTATTTGCAATATGTATACAACACAACCATCATGACTGCAACGTCAACCCTGTGCATCTGCTGGCGCAAACAAGAGGCCAATCTATACCTTTTTTTAAAAAAAAAAGGGAATATATTTTAATATTCCAGCCTCTGCATCGACCAATGCATGTAGCTGTTCATTATTACAATACCATTGAAACCCATCAATGAGTGAGCAAATGATAACAAAAAAGCCATTGTTTAAACAAATTGAAGTCTATTACTAAAAAACCAGCCATAGGCTTCAAACACCTCCATGATTGTGGTTTCAAGCAAACAACATCCCCATGTGAATTGGGGACGATCCTCCTCCTTTTGCAACAGCGCCCAGAAGCGAATCCAGTAAGTGCCTCTGAAAAGTACCTGCATTGGAGTAAAAGCTCTAGTATCCTTATAAACCACATCATTTCTAGATAACCAAATTGCCCAACAAAATGTAGAAGCTCCCACCAGTATTTTGTACTTAAGTTTCTTATTCACCCCAAGTAACCAGTCATGAAAAAGGTGTTGTATACTCAAAGAAGGTAATATATTAAACAAAACTTGTACAATTCTCCATATTAGCCTAGCCACATGACAATCGAAAAATAGATGTTGGATACTTTCGTTTGCATTACAAAAGCAAAATTTAAGACTACCTTTCTACTGTCTTCTAGCTAAGTTATCTTTGGTAAGAACAATACCTCTAATTAAGTACCACAAAAAGATTTTGATTTTTAAGGGCAATTTCATTTTCCAGAACACATGGTTATGACGTGGCATGTCAGGTGCTGCTAGCGTTTTGTACATGGAGCGTACTGAAAATTTTCCATCTTGTTGCACCATCCATTTAAATGTATCCTTCTGATCTGTTAGTTGATAGCAAACTTTCAGTACGAAGCCATCAGGAAGAAATTTTGATAACGGGACTGCTGGCCGCAATGTAAAACCATCTCTCTCCTAATCCAGTAGCTAACCACCGCCTAAGTTACTTTGCGATGTAAGTCGAGACGGGATTGATGGAATAAGTCGAGCCTGGAGCGTAAGCTGCAGCGATTCCGCGACGGGGTGCTCAAGCACAAGGAGCTCGCGTGGAGAAGCCGTGTGTGTGTCCGTCCTGCTGCTAGTGAATCTTCATGTCCTGTTTGTTTTAGCATCTATGGAGCAAGTCAATATGAGGTTGTCAAGCAAACTGTTTAGCCTCTGTCAGAATTCAGAGTACGTTCAGATGGACATACGCGTGGGTAGGCCGCCACCGTTGCAACGTGTAGCAGAATCCAATGGAAACTCTCATCCGAGCAGAGGAATATCAGAGGGCGATTGATCTAAGTCGCGTCGTTGTCGCAAAGCTGTCGGGAGGGAAGGAAGAGAAGAAACGGCAGCTCGCCGGAGAGGAGGAATAAGGAGGCCGTTAGGGTTCGTGGTTTTGAGAGGGGCTTCATGGTCGCCGGCTTTAGAGGAGGGAGTCAGGGAGCGGCGGTCGAGTCCGGGCGACGAGGCAGCAATGGCGTCGCTGGAAGCTGGTAGGTAGGAGGGCAGTTGGCGGGGTAGGAGGCAGGGGTGCCATAGTTGGAAGAGTGGTGGCGGTGGGGGAGTGGACAACAGAGAGTTTAGTGGCGGCGGCGGT
>LAPY01002324.1:17077-28118 GCA_000970635.1 Eragrostis tef
GGGTTTAGCCGCTGGAGATGGAGGCAGCAGACTGAGGCAGGGGTGTATCGCTGGAGACAGAGCGTAGAGGAGGGGTCCGATCCGAATGAGGAAGAAGACCCTCTGTCGTTTGCTGTCGGATCATCTAAGTGCTACGATATTTTTTTTAGCAAAGCGTTCTATGTTATCGTTGAACTGGAAGCATAGTTTCTCTTGTTCTTTTAGACATCAACATTATTAATCTCTAACTTTTTAATTATATAAAGAAATTATAATATATAAACGATGAAGATATTCTTGATAGAGTTACATTATCGTTTTGTGGTGATGAATCTTAAACTTTCTTTAGCCAAAGATTTCTTCATTTTTCTGAAATACAACATAGACGCAGGGTCTCACGCATGTGAGAGCATACACTCAAACGCCCACGAGAAGCTAGACTCTAGGAAATTTTAGGGATGAGAATATATAGTCACCGCAAATGCCTCATCATAAATGGGCATGTCGCCTATTACCGAACAGAACTAAAAAATCTGACATGCATAAGTGTGGAGAGTTGGCTATCTACCGAGTTTTAAAATCAGGCGGCATGCCGTCTAGGCAGGGGTAGCAAGGGAAAACTGGGTAGCACCTCAACGGATGTATAAAAAAATTACAACATAAATTTGAATAGATAGTGTATCTCATAATCTACCATCTTGTAAAATTTGAAATGCAACGGACTCTTGAGAAAAGAGAAACAAAAGAGTGAAATCATCATGTAAATAGTGCGGATTTATGTAACTGTTTATTTCAGACCCGCAACCCGCTACTGTTCACATGCGGAATTATCTTTTACCACTTCTTACACATATATCTGTTTGATCTCAAATTTTGCAACTTATTGATGATAACGTTCACTACACATTCATATTTGTTTTTGCATTTTTTTCACACCGGTTGTGATGCTAGCGGCGTTAGGAGCACAGTAACACCCCTATATATCCGCGGTAGCACTAGAAGTGTTCTCGGAGTAGCAAGCTTAATACTATTCATATGCAATGTTGTTGAAATACACAATCGGTAAATTGCCGGCCTATGCCCCTCCTGTTTATATTTCAGTATGATTATTGGTGGCGATGCATGAATTTGAGCTCTATGAAGATTATTACACTACAAGAAAATAGGGGTATTGCCACGGCAAAATATCGTGGCAACAGGGTCAAAATGGTTGCAATAACTTACTATAGCAACCAAACTCATTTCGTGGGTTGTCGTGGCAAATAGTAGCGTGGCAAAAGGATTAGGCAACCATCTTTTTGTTTGGTTGCAATACGTATGTTTGTTGCCACGAAATAAAATGTTGCGATTAACATTAGACACAACGACTCAGACTATGGCAATAAAGGACTATTGCAAACTATTTTTAGTTGTGGCAATAAATTCAACAAAAGCCAAAAAAATAAAATATTACCACCACACTAGTGGTGCTATTTGTGTATGCAGTAGCAATATTATTTCTGTATACTCTTTCACGATGTGGAAAACTTTCTTAAAAATTGTGGCAAAAGTCATAAATCGTTGCAATAGATTTTGCTTGTTGCAACAATTCTTTGTTTGTGGCAATATCCTTTTTCCTATTGCAACAAACTTTTCACAAATTACAATGATAATATTTTGTTGCAATAGAACATATCTATTGCCATGACAAGACAATCGTGGCAGTAGTACTAGTGTATTGCCACAAAAATATTGAAATTGATGCAACGATTATTTTTTGTAGCAATAAATGTCAACCTCTTGCAACCATTTTACTGATCGTGGCTATTAACAAATACCTCTCGCAACGAAAGTAGTTTTGTGGCAATAATGTCCACACACCGCAACCATATATCAAAAACGTTGCAACAACACCTAGCTGTCGCAACCAAATTTCTATTGTTGCAGCACTACTCGTGGCAATACCCTTATTTCTATGTAGTGTTAGTATGATCCATGAATCTGAGTTCTAAGAATAAAATGAAAAATATTGTGTTGTTTTTATGCTGTCGCACTCTGATAGCGTTAATACGCTGAAACAGAGGGGGTTCACTGAATTGTTACACATGGTGAATATTGAACGTCTAGAAATCATCAAAATTCAAGGATCTAATTGTGAAAAAGCTGGGAGCCTATTCACCCTGTCGTCGTCCTCCTATCCTGCCACCTTTAGTGGTGAGCGTTTTTTTGCGTGCACCGACGATCGTTCTGCTCGCCCGTGTCCCTATCAGTTTATCCGGGAGTGTTATTTGTTTTCCCCCCAAAGGAATGGTGTTTATTTCTCCTCTATTCTAGTTCGTCCGGAATCCCAACAGATTGTTATTAGCGTCCGCCAAGACTTGGTGCAGTATCCTCCAGAACCCACATCTCCAGAGCCATACCCTTGCTCCTGATGCTTCTTTCTTCGTTTGGTGGCTATCTAGTCAGAACTCAGAAGCTCGTCCCCAAGCCATGTCAGTGGTCTTTTAACACTATGGGTCTTCCTGTGCGTCTGGCGCATTTGGAATGAGCAGAGACTGCAGAGTGCACATGTCTTCAGGACTCATTGGTGATGCATGAAGGTTCTTAACACGACTTCTATAGACATTTGATCCGAGGAAGGATTTGATGCCGTAAAGTCCTTGATGAAACTGCATCGTCGATCTGCTGCTTTTGTTGTATTTTTAATTATCATCTTCAAGGATGCCTATTTTTTTTCTAGTGTCCTTACCTTAGAAGAATTGTTGCGGTACCGCAACAAGCTCGTGCCTGAGAAAAAAAAAATTCAGAACACAAGGACTCCAATCGACAACGAGAGAATAAAATTAATGTCGTTAAGCATAATATAAAAGAATACGTCCCCAAGGATACATCATTATCACAGGTTAGTATCACGAGGCCTGAAATACGTACAAATTAACTGATTAGTGAAGCGTATTTTTATTTGAAGCAATGGTTTGTAACGCTTCTGCTGTGGAAACATAACAAGCCTCTCTACCTGGCGCCCGTAGACAGTCCATATAAGTTGCTAGCGGCCGCGTACCTGGCATATTGGCATGTAAGTATAAAAGCTTGCCCAAAAAAAAAACAGCTTTCCCATGTATGTATAACGCCTCATTACCACGAGGATTTGATTAGACAATTGAAATGGCTGTCACGCTAGAGGACGCCGCCGATATACTTTCAGTGACGTGCCAAGGCCCGTGATACGTAATTATCTCCACAGAGGGTGGCGTCCACGTGCTGTTGAAGTGGGGCCAACAGTATGACAGCGAGCAAATCGAAAAGGGGGCTTTTCATCTTTCCCTGTGTGACAGGCGAACTACCTCCTTCCTCCCGTCACTCTCCGTGTCTGTTACTCCTTCACGATGTGGAACACTTTCTTAAAAATTGTGGCAAAAGCCATAAATCGTTGCAATAGATTTTGCTTGTTGCAACAATTCTTTGTTTGTGGCAATATCCTTTTTCCTATTGCAACAAACTTTCCACAAATTACAATGATAATATTTTGTTGCAATAGAACATATCTATTGCCATGACAAGACAATCGTGGCAGTAGTACTAGTGTATTGCCACAAAAATATTGAAATTGATGCAACGATTATTTTTTGTAGCAATAAATGTCAACCTCTTGCAACCATTTTACTGATCGTGGCTATTAACAAATACCTCTCGCAACGAAAGTAGTTTTGTGGCAATAATGTCCACACACCGCAACCATATATCAAAAACGTTGCAACAACACCTAGCTGTCGCAACCAAATTTCTATTGTTGCAGCACTACTCGTGGCAATACCCTTATTTCTATGTAGTGTTAGTATGATCCATGAATCTGAGTTCTAAGAATAAAATGAAAAATATTGTGTTGTTTTTATGCTGTCGCACTCTGATAGCGTTAATACGCTGAAACAGAGGGGGTTCACTGAATTGTTACACATGGTGAATATTGAACGTCTAGAAATCATCAAAATTCAAGGATCTAATTGTGAAAAAGCTGGGAGCCTATTCACCCTGTCGTCGTCCTCCTATCCTGCCACCTTTAGTGGTGAGCGTTTTTTTGCGTGCACCGACGATCGTTCTGCTCGCCCGTGTCCCTATCAGTTTATCCGGGAGTGTTATTTGTTTTCCCCCCAAAGGAATGGTGTTTATTTCTCCTCTATTCTAGTTCGTCCGGAATCCCAACAGATTGTTATTAGCGTCCGCCAAGACTTGGTGCAGTATCCTCCAGAACCCACATCTCCAGAGCCATACCCTTGCTCCTGATGCTTCTTTCTTCGTTTGGTGGCTATCTAGTCAGAACTCAGAAGCTCGTCCCCAAGCCATGTCAGTGGTCTTTTAACACTATGGGTCTTCCTGTGCGTCTGGCGCATTTGGAATGAGCAGAGACTGCAGAGTGCACATGTCTTCAGGACTCATTGGTGATGCATGAAGGTTCTTAACACGACTTCTATAGACATTTGATCCGAGGAAGGATTTGATGCCGTAAAGTCCTTGATGAAACTGCATCGTCGATCTGCTGCTTTTGTTGTATTTTTAATTATCATCTTCAAGGATGCCTATTTTTTTTCTAGTGTCCTTACCTTAGAAGAATTGTTGCGGTACCGCAACAAGCTCGTGCCTGAGAAAAAAAAAATTCAGAACACAAGGACTCCAATCGACAACGAGAGAATAAAATTAATGTCGTTAAGCATAATATAAAAGAATACGTCCCCAAGGATACATCATTATCACAGGTTAGTATCACGAGGCCTGAAATACGTACAAATTAACTGATTAGTGAAGCGTATTTTTATTTGAAGCAATGGTTTGTAACGCTTCTGCTGTGGAAACATAACAAGCCTCTCTACCTGGCGCCCGTAGACAGTCCATATAAGTTGCTAGCGGCCGCGTACCTGGCATATTGGCATGTAAGTATAAAAGCTTGCCCAAAAAAAAAACAGCTTTCCCATGTATGTATAACGCCTCATTACCACGAGGATTTGATTAGACAATTGAAATGGCTGTCACGCTAGAGGACGCCGCCGATATACTTTCAGTGACGTGCCAAGGCCCGTGATACGTAATTATCTCCACAGAGGGTGGCGTCCACGTGCTGTTGAAGTGGGGCCAACAGTATGACAGCGAGCAAATCGAAAAGGGGGCTTTTCATCTTTCCCTGTGTGACAGGCGAACTACCTCCTTCCTCCAGTCACTCTCTGTGTCTGTCTCTCACTTGCTCTGCCGGAAACCCTAGCTGGGAGCCCGTGGCGGCGTGCCTGATCTGCTGTGTCGGCCGGCCGCCTTTCCTCCACCCAGTCATCGCCGACACTTCTCGTCAGGTTCGTATCTTCTGCCCCTCTCGGTCCCGAATCTTGGATATTTCGTAGGGATAGGGCATGTCGTCCCCAGGTGCCCTCGTGTCGTCCGCTTGTGCAGAGGAGATCCAATCGCCGCCTGTCGCCACCGTCGGAACTGCGACCAGATCGGCCGCGGGATCGAGCCGGTTCGGACTTCGGCGACGCTGCGTCGTGGGTGGGCAATGCCAGACTATGGCGCAGCATCTCGCAAGGGCCCAGCCAGGCAGAGTTCTTGCGTCGCCTTGGGCTGCAGATCAGACAGGGATTCACGAGGATGCTCCAGATTAGGCCAGGTAGTGAGGCTGGCCGAGAGCTCCCTGTGCCTATTGCGTTTTGATTTCGTGTGCACTATTTTCCCACAACATCATTGTCACGGATGACGGTCACGTCGGGTCCCTCTCCTTGTCACGGCAATGGCAGCTTCAGGAGCCGTTTCACACTGCGAGTGACTGTGCGTCGGGCATTGGATGAGGACGATGGTGATGTCCCGCAGTATCCAGGTTAACACTGAGACCAGGTGGTTGTGGCGGACCTAATGGCATCTCCACGAGGAGTTGCGGCCGACACTTCCGGCCTTTTGTTTCTTCTGCATACAGACACAATTTTAAATAGGGCAATTTGTGAATAGCACACTGAATAAAGTTGGCTTTGTGTGTAGGACACTGAACCAAAAAGCTTTGTCTGTCCCATACACAAATCATCCTTGTAAATATTACGAAGTCCTAGAATGAGAGGACGAATCCATGAAAAAACATGGCACAGATTCTACTATGCCTCGGTCACCCATTCTTGGCAAAGATGCTCATAGCTATCACCTCCGAGATGTGAAACATCGCGCCACCTCCATCCTGTAGGCTTTCTTTTTCAAAATTCTCCAAAAAGTATACCAATATGTAACCCTAGAGATCACCTCTAACAAAGAGACCATAGACTTTTTGTAGAATACAATGTCATTTCGGCATAGCCACATTGACCAAAACATGGCTGCCACCCCTATAAGGATTCAGCTCTTCTTTGTGTCCCCTTTTAAATTAAGCCATCCCTCCATATAAGCCATATACTATTTGGCTTCGGTAAACCGGTAGCAATGTCAAAAATCAGTCAAGAGTATGTGATGAATAGTTCAATTCTGATTCCAGAAACTATATTTTGGGCTTCTGTTGTGCGTTTCAATCGGTTGTCTTAAGTTTTCTTTTTGCGACTAATAAGTTGTTTTTAGTGAGAATGGCCCCTTGGGCAGGTACCAATCAAAGGTTTTAATCTTGATATGAAGTATTTATTCCATAAGGCTTTTATTTGAGCTCCTTTTATTTTGGTGTGATTAGATTATGGAATATGAAGCAAGGACTAAAACTCACTCTTACTCGATAAGGCTTTTGTTTTGGCCGCGGCAACTTGTTCGGTATCCAGATCTGCAGAAGCAGGTTGACCTCGACATGGACTTCAGGAATGAGTACATCAATGCTCGATATATCAGGCAAGGGGAGGAGCATTCTTCACTGCAGGAGGTCAACACACTTTCTCCAGATACCGATGCTGTGGAGTATGACCAGGTGGAGGTGGATGAGGAGGATGCTTACAAGGAGGAGGCAGAGGGTAAGGGGGAGGAGTATGACCAGGTGGACGGAGATGCTTATATTGGTTGGAAGATGAGGGAGCTAGAGCAATGACAAAACTTAAGCATGCTAATTCGACCATTGGAATGCGAGTTCCATCTTCAACCTGGTTTTGCAAGGGAGAACATACTTGAAGCTAAGCTTTTGATGTTTCAGGTAATTTATGGCATAGACATTTTCAGATCTTTTAGTAATCGCGCGTTCATAATTTTTGTTAACTCTTATTGGTCTTTTGCATGTGTGTTCCATCGAGACTCTTATTTAGATAATTATGAAAACGGGTGACAACCCTGTATACATTCAGGTTATTAATAATTTCTGTGAAGACTAACCTTATTATAAAATTGTGTTGTGGAGTTACTTCATCACAATGGCAGTAAATATAGCATCTTTTGTGCTATCAACATGAACTATGCTAAAAGAAAATTTGTTAGTTGACCACACTGTTTTTGTGGAGATTTTTATATGCTACCACTCGAATGAGCCACTAACGTCACTATGGCTCATTACAAAACTGTACAAATAGGCATTCAACTCTACTTACGAGGCTGACTTTTTGTGGCAGTTTACTTCTGGGGAACGACCATGCTCCTCTGATCAAATGGCATCGGATGGTGAGAAACATAGAAATGATCCTGAAGTATTTGCAACCCAAAAGGCACGTAGTGAATAACAGGAGCAAGATAATATATTAGCCGAAGGTTCTAAACATGCTTCAGTATCTAAGGTGGACAATCCTTCATCGGCTTTGAACAAATCACTAGCAAGCAAATCATAATCGGCATTCCCATTCTCTGTTATTTGGTAAGAATTATTTAAGTGCCATCATGCGGTCTTGCACATAGCAATGCTGGCCTATGACTTGTCTTCTTTATTTCCCCAGGCCCATCAATGCATCTGAGTGATAACTTAATACCAAATGCTGAAGAAATTATGGGGGAAAACATGGGCCCCACAACAAAACATGGAGGGAAATTGATTTGTTCTAAATTGACGCATTCGATAATAAATCCCCATTGTTTTATTTTGCTGTGTTGAAGTAGCATCGCATCCAGCAGGAAATTTACAGTGGGTGCAAAATCAGTAAACGAGAAAAATAAACGTATATGGTAAATACCTATTATAAGAAATGTAATTAGTTCCTCTAACTCCAAATTCAACATAAAATATATCAGCTAAGATTTAACATAGTTGTACCATCTGCAGGGAATAGAAAGGTATGCTTGAATGGAGATCATTGTGCACAGAACACATCTGATGAGAGTAGTAGTAATGATGAAGGAAAAGAAGGGGAAATAGCTAGGTTGGTCAATGCAAACAAGCCCACTTTATGGGTAAGACATTATTCCTTTGTGTACTTCTTGTGTTAGCTACACTTTTCTCATATCTTTTTTTTCACGTTAGTTGTACACTATAAAATCTATTTCTTGGCAACAGCTTCACGGTTATTTAGAAGATAATCAGGAATTGTTGCCGATGGGACCTTCGGTCTTTGAAGAAGGTATAAAAAGGTTAAAACTTTATTTTGCTTGAAGTATGTTAAGGCATTGTGTCATTCTTAGTAGAAAGTCTCTAATAGTTGCAACATTGCAGATGGAAGGTGTGTCAACGTACATCGTTGAAGCAAGCTGTGCCTCCAGCCGCAGCGTGTTTGGCTCTCCAAATGACAAAATGGCTCACCGGAGGATGGTCAATTGACGGCGAGGCGGCGGAGCTCACTCGGCCGGGCTCGAGGAAGATGAGCTCGATTCGCGCTCCTCAGCCTGGGGTGCGCGCAATGGCGGCCATGACGAGCTCGAGGATCACGCGAGGAGACGATTTGGGTAGCAGCTCGACCCGGAGGGGCTTCACCGTGGTGGTGCGACGGCGAGGTGGAGCACGAGCTCGGCTATAGAGGTGGCGGCTAGGGTTTGGGCGAGTCCGGCGAGGGAGCGAGGCCGGGATAGGGAGAAATGAGAAGGGAGGGGCGCGTTTTGATGCCGCGACGCGGTCGGAAGCGGGCAGGACGCCGCGGCGCTGGCCGTACGTCGACGGTGACGTGGAGCAAAAGCTCCGTCGCGCGTAGTGAGAGAGAGGCCGCTGACAGGCGGGCCCCACGGCATCTTTTCATTTTCGCGAATTATTCAAACTCTGTTTTCCCCAAATTTGTGCACGTAATTTGAGCTAGCACAGAAGCCAGTGACATAACATGCACATCTCAATTATCAAAGGAATTCAAATGGCAGTTGGTCAAAGTCGGTCAGTTTGGAGAATTTGGGGATTTATTTGAGCATCCAAACGAATTTCAAAAATCTCCAAAAATTCTCCCAAATTCTGATATCTGAAGGGCTATCACCAGGATTTTTGGTTGGGTCAAGTTCTTACAGAAAGTTTCGAGTTTCTTCAGAAGCTTGGATTTGACAAAAGTTTGAATTAAAAGATTTCCAAAATTTGAATTGATTTGGTTTGAGGAATTTGATTTGGTTTTCATTTCTGTTCATTTTGGAAAAGTGCATTAGCTGGGATTTCAGTGACACAGGGTGTCACAAGCATTAACATACTTGAAATAAAAAAATCGGGCTTATTTGCCTCCAATAAAAGACATGGATGAAAATACCAAAGTTTCTGATATGTTCACTGCCAAATAACTGAAAATTTTCTTGGTGTGCATAGTCCCAAGTCCTCATAATGATACATGGATGCTTCCTTGCTTCCGTATGGCTCATTTTCCCCTTCTCTTCTCGGAGAAAACTCGTGACCATGGCAACGCTCCAGTTGTAAAGCTACATTTTGGGAGGTTTCTTTTTGACAGTTCCCTTCTCAGAAGCCAACAACCTTCCTTGCTCAAATTGAAAACATTGACATCTTGGCATCTAGTACATATGTCTTTCAATAGCGGGTCACATTAGTCGAGATATGCATTTGACATAATGGTTCTTCTCTACTTCTTTCAAAAAAAACATTTTTCGTGCAGTAATTATAATTACTACTATGGCCTGAATTATTTTAAAGCTCATAGAGTTATATATAGACCAAAAAATGAATGAAATCTGCACCAGTTATGCCAAGCACGATCGTGAGAAATTCAGATTGATAACGGGGAGTGTACATAGAACAGTATGAGTTCTGTTTTCCATTCCACAAGTTATGATGGCCCTATAATATGGGAAAAGTTTAGTTTGTATTTGGAAATGCATACTGAAGGCTGTTGTGCATATATTACATTTATACATGATGCCTTGGTACTGACAAGTGAGCACAACATTGATGTTGACCTAATGACAATATAGTTGCCACAGGAAATGTTAGCGTACGTAAGAAAGGACGAAATAACTAGTAACTGGATCTCACACAACAGTACATTCAGGTGCACATGCACGGAGGAGGAGTGGATGGCCCGGCTGAAACTCCGCGAGGCGGAGGGCAACAAGGGCGGCTCGAGTTCCACGAAGAAGCGCAGCAGCGGCAAGCAGCGCGGCCGCGGCAAGAGCGGCGGCAACGGTGCACGCGATGGCAAGCAGTCTGGTTCCGATGGCCCAAATTCTGATGACAAGTGCTTGAACTGTGGCAAAACTGGCCATTGGGCCAGGGACTGTCGTGGCAAGGCCAAGAAAGGTGAGGCCCATGTCGTGCAGGAGCAGGAGGACAACGAGCCCACTCTGTTCATGGCGAGGGCAGTCGTCTCTTCACCGAGCGCCGCCGCCGCTGAACCTGCTCCCGAGCGCCGACCTCTTCGCATCGTTGAAGCCAAGGTCTTCGCCCAGCTGGACGACGGCGCGGACCGCGACGATTCCCTGTGGTACCTTGACAGTGGCGCCACAAACCACATGTCCGGGTGCCGCAGCGCGTTCTTCGACCTCGACGACAACGTGTTCGGCTCCGTCAAATTCGGTGACGGCTCGGAGGTGGCTATCAAGGGCGCCGGGACTGTCCTCATCCAGGCAAAGAACGGCGAGCACACGCCACTCACGGGGGTGTACTACATCCCGAGGCTCACCACCAACATTGTGAGTTTGGGGCAACTCGATGAAGGGGGCTGCGACATCCAGATCCACGACGGCGTTCTGAAGATCCGTGACCAGCAGCAGCGCCTCCTTGCGAGGGTGCGGCGGGGGGGGGGGCGCCCGTCCCCCC